>OMOU01065234.1:0-12335 GCA_900312585.1 Malacocephalus occidentalis | reverse complement strand
AGAGAGAAACAAAAGGCTTCCTTAATTTGGACACATCAAGAGTAGCCAAGGGCTCTGTGTGTGTCTGGATATATTGTGGTGTTTCTTGGCTGCCTTCATGATTTTGCATTTGCTGTGCCATTGAGGAACAGCGAGCAACATAAGTCCTAATTAAAAGATCAAATCCCCATAAGATGTATTGATACAGCCGATTGTTCTATGTAGGAACTGTGCAGACAGCCACGAGTACACCACATATCAAACCCTAATAACATCCATGACAGCTCCAGCGATAACACACAGGCACAAAGGGAAACCGAGTAACCTTTTGGAATGATGGTGGAAGCTGCATCACAGTCAAAGTTGGGGAAATCTCACTAGATGACAGTTCCATGAACAAGATAAATCCCTGTGATCCACAGGGCTTCACATGTAAATTAATGTGCAAATGAAGTTGCAACAAAACATTCATATCCAAACGCTGCCTTTTCTTTTTCTCTTTTTTTGGACGAGGACATTGATCTCCCCCATCACCTTAAGGCTTACACCGTTATCCTCTGGATTTACTGCATAGAAATGAATCGGGCTTTAACTCTCTACCCAGTGGATTATGCATGCGTGCTTCGAGTTTCTTTTTTCCTTTTTTCCCCTTCCAGCTTAGCATTCGGCACATTACACTCCCCCTTCACTGTAATTCTGTTGTTGATGCTGTAATGGGCTGAGAGCACATGCCAGTTGCACAGTTGTAAGTGCTGCGCTGCTCAGCGCGTGCGTTCACTCGTATTCCTCTTTGATTTGTTTCCATTGTTCTATTCTGGCGCCGGGACGCATAAAATGCACACGGGCTCGTCTGACTGTTGGTGTTTGTCGTTTTTTCCTTCTTCTTCCAGATGCCTAGTTAGATTAAGCTATCTCTGGGGTCTCGTGGTACTGTTCAAGCTCCAGGGCTTGGGTAAAGAATGATTACTTTTTCTCTTTCTATCCTACTGTGTGTACAGCATGTGTGCGTGTGTGTGTTTAGAAACTCCATTGTATTAAGGCCGGTGTAGCTCTCTGTTTTTGTCCTGAACCTTGAAGTCCTTAATATGCTGCTTTACAAGCTTGTGCTTTATTCCCTTCTGAGAAAAAGTTGGCGTGCTGTGCAAAGCACCCAAAAATACCCATGAACAGCACTCCTACCGACTCTACCAAACTGCAATACCTTTATCCCGGGCATCTATTTGAATGACCCTGCTCCCTTTCCTTACTGGAGCTCATGATGCCACATGACCAATAATCAAGTCTTATTCTGTGCACAAACGACTGGAAGATCAGGGATTTGGCCCCGACTGACCGTTGGAGGGGGACACTTGGTCGGGGGCTTGTCTGTACCGGCGCTCGGTACCGATGATCTCGGTACTGCGGTGTCAGCCGTATCAGCTGTTTACGGATACAGTCTGAAACCTTCCGATCTACTGGAACACTTTGTCTATAATACCTCAGGGAATTTTAACATGTCCACAAATAGCCTATTTCTCTTGTCAGGCTGACAGTCTCCGCAATCCTGGAGGGATCCAAAGTCATGTTTGGAAACTACATTGGTTTGGGTTCATGGTGTAGATGCAAGCCTGTCCATGGTTTTTACATTGTGTTCAACAGGGTACATCTAGAGGGTTAGTTCTGATGCAATCTGTTAGGTTCTCTGAGATAAGTCAAAATCATACAATAACCATGGATGTACCTGTATATTTAGAACCATAAATGGGACTATAACCACAAACATGATTATCGTCACCATGGTTGTTTACATCCATGTTTTACGCCGACGTCACATTCGATCACAAATTTTGAGAGTCACTCTGAAATCATTCATGAATGGAATGGGTTAGTGTGTGTGCTGTGCCACTTTGTCCAGAGCACTCCAAATTGTGGCACTACTCCACATAGTACAGGCATAAACTTGTGAAGATTCATCACTACATATCGTTATGCATGTGGTGTCTCACAATTTTTAAATCGGACAAAAACTTTTCAATCTCTTAGTTTCTCCACAGCGTTAGCCTCTAAGCCTTATGAATATTGTTGGTGAAAACAAAAATAAAACCAAAACATAATCTCCTGTGATGCACTAGTTAATAACTTGTTCTTCTGGTCTATGCTTTCATTGTTGCTGTACATGGTCGGTGACAATCTGTGCATATTTAGTGAATGGTTCTCCACATAACTCTGTAGGCATAATAGCAGTCATTGAGAGTGTGGTTTCCACACATACATCAACAGTTAGATAGCAGATAGTAATGCAGTCTGTCGTAGCTGGATTATCATGTTGTCAGGCCAGGGAGAGAGGTTATATTTTAGAAGAGCCAGCATTTCAAACTACAGCTTCCAGTAATTGGGGTTACTTTCCATTCCAAGTTCCTGGGGAATTATGAACCTGGGCCCTGTTCCAGTCACATTTCTAAGTAAGCCAGATGTCTTCAGTCTGGATTCATAGAAATACAGAATGTTCAAATCCAGTTCTGACCATGATAATTTATGCTCTGAATCTGAGCAGAAAAATAACAGGATATGTCTGAGTTGAAGTCCCCCAAGGACTTAAAAACTACTAATACAAAATAATTGACTGAATTCGATTTGGGACCAATTCTACTGTCGTAGAAGGAAGATGGTAACCAGAATGGCCTCCACATCTATTAGAGTCTCAGATTTAATAGAATGGAAAATGGCATGGGTAAATCCTTTATATCTGTGGCTCAGCCAGAAACATTTCCCTGCCACTATTCATTTCATGGAAAAAAATCTGTTGCCCTTGGCCCTATATTCTAAGAAAGTATTCAAATTGAAGTTGATTCAAAGACATCACAGCTATTGTAAGCACAATAGATAGATGATTTAATAAATGCTTCAATCTGAAATCTATTAGAACAAAACAACCTACTACTAAGACTAATTAGCATGCATACTTCCACTCAGATATACCATAACAAGGTCAGCATGGGAAAGACACATCTTAACTGCACTGTGTGTGCAGACTGAGACTGTGTTCCGTGAATGCCGACGGATAACAGCTAACCAGATATCATCCCCCTTCTTTGTAACAATTGTCTGTTTGACACCTTCCCTCTCCGACCGTAATGACAAGTTGAACGGGGGGAAGGCAATTATGAGTACATTTTCTGCCACAGACGTGCGTCTCTGTGGACTGACACCAGTGGAGGGAGGTCTATCTCAGCCCAGCAAGGCTTCCTGCACACTGTGAATCTAAATGACACTGTTTGCTAAGCCAGCAATTGCGCGCCGGTTCTGGCAGTATGTGATGTGCCGGAAAGCTTGCTGGCATTTGTGCCATCCCTGTCACATGTGACAGGGATGCCTTGATTGGCTGCAGAAGTTATCTTTCTCTTTTCCTGCGCTAATTAACATTGCTCTGTCATCAAACTTACTGTAGGATCATTGAGTATTTTTTTGGTGACGTTGACGTGACTTCATTGACGTGTTTGTATCTTTAGTGATGGTATGAGGTTGGAAATCTGAAAGTAACTGGTGTTCTCTTTTTTTCAGTACATTTTGTTTCTACAGCTGAGATTCTCATTTTGTATGTAGGCTACTTTAGGAGAACTGCCTTCTATCGCGGTGTAAGAGGCTTAGGCAGGCTTCATGACACTAACCTTGCTATCGTTTTAATAGGCTGTCATTCATTGCGGGGTTGAAAGCGAGTAGAAGCTGGAACAGGGTGAAATACAATGTCAGCTTGCAGGGACCTATCTGGTGAATACAAAAAAAACATATTGGTCTCACCGCTGCATGCTGGTAATGTCAAACTCACTCCCAGCACACACACAGTTTAAAAATGCAAAAGAGCTGCTTTTTGGTTGTTCTCTCCTCGTTTTGCAGCGCTGTGAACTCCCTATGAACCCAGAGAAGTCAATCTGGCAAAACAAACTCATTTTTTCTCTCGTCTAGTTTCTTACTAAGGCTAAGGGTTTTTCAGTAGCCTCAGGAGTGTAGGTGGAGAGATACTGAGTGGTGATAAGGGTATTCAGGGAAAGCCAGGTGCCTTTGTTTTGTTTTTTCCGGGAATGTTAAATTGTTGGCCGCAGTATTCCCTCAACCGTATCTATCTTTTACGTGCATAACAATCATGTGAAAACAATAATGTCATAGAATAGAGCCTTTACTGTAATTAGAATTTTGGCGTAGCCTTGCTGAGGCAAGTTGAAAAGAGAGCCAGTCTGACTTTTTGTCAAGCTGTGGCAGGCAAGGAGACTCTGTTGTTGTGTGGGTGTGAGGAGTGGCCGATTCCCCCCAAAAATCTCAGGGCGAGGGGTAGATGCCAGATGAATGTCAGAGCGAAGTGACCTATCAAGAGACTTTGTGTCGGTAGGGCTCTTTGTGCATGTTATGTATGCAACCCCTTGGAATTGTTTCACACAGGTCCGCACCCAAGTGCCATGAATATAGCCAATTGTTACCTAGCAGCTGCAGAGGGCTGAGTTAGATCAGGTCTCGTCCACAGGGAGTTGGAATATTTTGCCAGTGTTTGCTCTGGTTCAGTCCCCCGAGACTTGCAGCTTACTACATGTTTGATTGGTGTTCTATCAAGTGTCTCTCCTTGGTTCGTATGATTGGATAGACTTAACCCACTTGAATGGATGGCTTGCACTAGACTTGTGGCTCTTTTGCAATTCATACATTAATTGTTCTTTCTTTTTGTTCTCCATATGTGCAGTTAAGCAGGGGCAGCTTCAGTATTTCCTTGTGTTTCGGATGACATACCTGCCGTATATTCGGTGACCTAATGTACAATTGAGTTTTCCATATGAAATCATTTGATGTGATCCTTACAAACCACTCAATACACTCTGAGCCAAACATTCAATTATGGATTCCTGCACATGTTCAATTGCTATGCCATCGATGAACAATAGTTCAGACTGAAATATTTTTCCTCATTAAAAGATTGGGATGGGGAACGACTACGGTTACCGTATGTTTCTTTTTTTTGTCGTCTCATGTTGGAGGGGGGCATGTGTTGTGGCTAGCCTAGAGACATACTGGTGGTCATCGGATGAACCGGAACAGTAAATGGCACAAAGAGACTGCAGAACTTTGTCACAAGATGTAACCTTGCCAGTGTGTCTGTGACCCTCGGCAGGGAGCCAGACTTTTAACTATGCTTATTTTCTGTGCTTTCTCTCGCTGTCTGTGTCGGCGAGCGCGACTGATCTTATCCGGGTCTGCATTGAGCTTCGTGACTCAGAAAGGCGGAGGAGATGTCAGGAGCTTGTCACGGTCTGATGGACTGTACAATATGTTAGTCCACAGATATTGCTGCTATCCATGCAAATACACAAGGAAACAACAACAAAAACAAGGATGTTTAACAGCAACTTGCTTGTAGTAGTTGACATCAATCTCCTATCTCCTAGACGATGACATTTTGACTTTTGCTCTATGATTCACACGTACTGTTGAATGCCACATTGCAGTACACCAAAGCGTGTATTTGTATGCATTTAAAAAGGGTTATATGGAGAGAGAGATATACAGCAGAGAGAGAGGTGTGAATGGAGAGCACCAGAGTGAGAGAGGAAGGGAGAGCCAGAATGAGTGAGTGAGAGAATGAAATAAGAGGGCCAGAGCAAAGAAATGCAAAGAATTACCACACCTTTAATTCGATATGTGGTCCACAATGCCCGCCTTTAGCTGCGTGTGTGTGTCTGTCTGTCTATGTGTCTGTGTCTGTGTGTCTGTGTGTGTGTGTGTGTGGAGGGGATTTAGTTAGGAGAAAATAGGGCCCCTCGTTTCCACTGATGGGGGGCACCGACTTTGAGGGAATGACGAAAGAGTGGGGCGAGCCAGTCAACTTCAATTACGACCCCAGCTAGTTTTCTCAGAGGTGCAGTATAGTACCTTTAAGAGGGAATCGATGAGGTGACAAATTGTTGTAGACAGCAACCCCTTTTTTATTACCTGCCTGACTGTATCCACGTCGGGGTCCTACTCTGGTCTGTGTGTCTGTGAGTGTGTGCCTTTTGTGGGTGTTTTGTCAAGTATATATAAACCCGGGGTGTTCCTCGTTCATGGTAATTGAGTGCTTAGGTCCGTCGCTGTTATTTTGGGCGGGTTGTTTTATGCTGTTGATTCTAATGGCTTGTTATCTGTCGAGCCCTGTTCAAAACACGTTCTAATTGGTTTTTGATTTTGTCACCCACTGCTTTTAATGTTTTCCTTTTAGTTTGCTTCTGTTCGTTTTTTAACACGCAAGAACGCAGTCCCATCTATTTGTGTAGCGCTAAGGATTTCCCCTCGGCTGTTCCTATTATCTAGCCCTGTCAAATCTAAGATGCGTTTTTATGGCCACACGAAACAGCCGATGTGCTCACTTTTATTGCCTGGAAAATATGTAGCTGACTTAATTGAGAGTCTCTTTTATGGAAGGGGAAAGAGCCTTGATGAATACGTCGATATTCATGTCAGAACTACAATTTGGCTCTCTGCACGAACACCCGGATCCTCTGAGTTTAACAGAGAGGAAGCTTGCTAAGCACAAAGGAAGTCCAGGGGAAAAGATTCAGACTTGCCTCCATTACACAATTTAGCCTCTCGTTTACATGCAAGCAGGTTTACAATAGCGGGCGATGAGGGAAACGTCAATTATGTTGGAACTAGATCTATACAGTCATAAGCACCTTTACTACTCCTTTAGTTTCCCCTCCTGCATTTACGGAAGACCGACGGAAATATACATACGGCCAACCACAGTGAGCCAATGGGGAGGCCTCGCTATACCCATCCAAAAATGAGTCGATGGATTTTTTTATTTGCATTGCAGGGGTGTAAATGAATTTTTTAATACCTGTTAAAAGCCAGCGGAGGAGTATCTAGACATACCCAGAGCTCCACTCCCACAGTCCTGTCCGCATCAATAGAGGACATGCATTAGAGAACCAGCAACGTTAGCACGAGCTACGTTAACAACATTAGCAATACTAGCACCATTAGCAATATCGGCAACACTTGCAACATTAGCACCATTAGCACCATTAGCAACACTAGCAACATTAGAAACACTAGCAATATTAGCAGCACTAGCAATATTAGCAACATTATTACCACTACCAATGTTAGCACTATCAGCAATATTGGCAACATTAGCAACACTAGCAAGATTAGCAGCATTAACCACACTAGCCACACGAGCAATATCGGCAAGGCTAGCAACAGCAGCAACCTTAGCAACATTGGCAGAAGTCGGGCCTCCCGTGTTCTCCAGCCAGCAGCTACATACGGTAAGTGTGTGTGATTCCTGCAGACGCGCCTGGCATCCATTCCGCTGCACACACGTGTTCCTCCACGCAGCTGCGGGTGACATTTCTCTGATGTAAATGTGACTGTTGGTGTTTTAATGCCGTCGGTGTGTCAAAGTTGACGGTGACATTAACGCCGTATACGTTTATCTCATCCTCTCTGCAGGAAAGGAAGATTATGTCGCCACCTTCAAAGGATCCGAGTTCTTCTGCTACGACTTGTCCTTGAACCCGATTCAAAGCAGCAGTGATGAAATCACGCTTTCCTTTAAAACCCTGCAGAGGAACGGACTGATGCTGCACACGGGCAAATCCGCCGACTACGTCAACCTGGCGCTGAAAAACGGCGCTGTCTCACTCGTCATTAATTTGGGGTCCGGAGCGTTTGAAGCTCTGGTGGAGCCGGTCAATGGGAAATTTAATGACAATGATTGGCATGATGTCAAAGTAACACGGAATCTACGTCAGGTAACAGTACAGAGGGCTGACCGATGAGTCTGAACGGAATCAATGAAATCCATCCCGATCACTCCCAATCAATGTTTTCTAGACAGTTACATCAAATTGGTTCAATGGCTGTGATGCAGATAAATGAGTGGCACCGTAGAATGGGAAACCAAGGAGCAAACCAAGGAGGGTGGGCTATTTGCGGAGGGTGGGTGCAGGCTTGGTTATCACAATGTTGACAATACATGGTAGGGCTATACCTTGGCAACCTTAGCATGTCTCTGGAATCATTGCATTTATTAACGTATTGGCATTTATAGAATACAAAACAAAAATATGAATGTTTATTCATTCAGATGATGTGACAATAATGTCTGCTGTTCAGAGAGAGCAGTCGCTCGTTGAGGGTCTGTAATGTGGTGATGAAGATTCACATTCCGCTAGAGTAATCATCATTTCCTCAGACAAGTAAACGATGCGCATTTCAAGCCGTCAATACTTACAGCAGAGGAGATACAGGTTAGTTATATTAGTCGTATGCCTTTTGTATCTATTCAGAGCAATTATTCAGTGAAATATTTTACGGAATGTAACATTACAAACAAACAATATTGTATTATGTATATTGATAATACTAAGTTGTGTTATTTAAAATGTAAAACATTTTAATATCTAAATAGGTGGTCTTTTCATTCCTGCTCATGAAAGGGAAACCATTTTGATGTTACCTTCATCTAAACCTGACCTCACAGATTTGGACAAAATTGTGACATTTAAATTGTGACAGTCCAAGCAATGTGTAGCGAATGCTTGCTTCTCAGGAGGCGATCAGAATCCCGTCCCTTTAACTTGGGATCGGGGCCTCTGCTCCTCACTGCAGTAAACACGATCCCCAAGTCCACCGGCGCGAGACAGTGTTGTGGGAGTGCCGGGCATGTTACCAAGCTGCCACATCGGTTTCAAATTCCCAAATAACGAATAACAAACTATTTCGGACAAACTTACAGAATAATAATGAATATCATATGATGTGGATAATAATATGAATACATAATATTATATAGCCGTCAAAGAATAATACGTCTTTGGAAATAGATGACAGTGAACCCATGGGTCCTTCCGGAACAGCGGGTCATCCACTTCCAGGCGTCCTCTCCCGCCAGCCATTTGAGTCTGTCTGCTGCATCCCTTCACCGGGGCTGGGGGTCCTTCTGATCACCAGCAGTCCAGTCATGTACCAGGCCTGCTACCAGTACAGTCATGTACCAGGCCTGCTACCAGTACAGTCATGTACCAGTCCTGCTGTCAGTACAGGCTGGCTACCAGGCCTGCTGCCAGTACAGTCATGTACCAGGCCTGCTGCCAGTACAGTCATGTACCAGGCCTGCTGCCAGTACAGGCTGGCTACCAGTCCAGTCATATACCAGGCCTGCTGCCAGTACAGGCTGGCTACCAGTCCAGTCATGTAACAGGCCTGGTGCCAGTACAGGCTGGCTACCAGTCCAGTCATGTACCAGGCCTGCTGCCAGTACAGGCTGGCTCCCAGTCCAGTCATGTACCAGGCCTGCTGCCAGTACAGGCTGGCTCCCAGTCCAGTCATGTACCAGGCCTGCTGCCAGTACAGGCTGGCTCCCAGTCCAGTCATGTACCAGGCCTGCTGCCAGTACAGGCTGGCTCCCAGTCCAGTCATGTACCAGGCCTGGTGAATACAAGCGCAGTGAACATTTGAAAGGGGTTACCGACGATGAAGCTTTGCTGTCAATGTTATGGAGCATTCTATTTAGTTCACTCTTTCTTTTTCTTGTTAAAATTATTTTGCCCTTTATTCTCTCTGTTACTAACATGCTTTGGAAACTAACTAACATGTCATTCATGGAATGTGCCATTCTACTAACCTGTCTCGCTTCCGTTGGACGTTTTAACAATATGTACTAACGACAGTGAACCATCATATCTTTTTGGAGTAACAGTCGTTATTCTGTTCACAGTTTTTAATTTCCTTTCTCCCCCCTTTTCCACAAAGCACTCAGGCATTGGACACGCTATGGTAAACAAACTCCATTGTTCGGTAGATATCATTCTAATTGTCTCTTAGTTTGGGTTTGCCGTGTCGTTTCTCTTCCTTTCTTTTACTGTAGACGTCATATACCCAAAAAAATAGGAAATAACAGGGGAACTGCGGTTAGTACTCTTTTCCTTCTGCTTTCTTTTGGACTTTTTCCTCTTTAATTTTCCTCCGGCCCATTCATTCGGTTTCCACCCTCCTCCTTATTTCACCTGTTGCCTCTGTTTCCAATTCTGTTCAATAGGAGCAATCGTCTCCAGCCCTTTTGCATCAAGCAGTGATTAACAAGGAGGAGCTTCTCCTGGCCGACTGGCCTGATGCTCTGTGGCTCTGCCACATCTCTTCCCATCCACTCTGCATGGCATGCATTTGGAATGTGCGCTGCTGTGCCTGCCACTCTGCCCCCATCCCCGCCACTGTCACATACGTCCCGTGTTGTTTTTCAACTTCCTTTGACCCGTTGGCGCTTCTTTGGTCCGATCGCCGCTTTCAGTCGCTTCTGTGGTTTTGGTCCGACGTTTTTCTGTTGTTTTCAGCCATAGCCGTGTGCTTATGCTTGCATCTGACACACCACGCCATGTGTCAAACGGATCACCCTTAACCTCCCAGTAAGATTGTTTTTTTCATGCATGCACGCTTTTTCCCTTTCTTCTCACCTTTGTCGTCCATGACTCTATAACAACGTGTGCCTCTAATAGCATGTGAACCCTGTTTAACACAGAAGCACGTTTAGTTGTTTTCTTTGAGAGGAACTGCTGCGGGTACTAATCTGTATTTTAAGCTGAACTCACCGAGATAACCCTACTAACACCATTTTTGTGTCTGCTACGTAGTACTTTTTGAGTTGCACTAGGGACAGTACTAACACTGTATTAACTTTATTTGTTTACTAACTAAAATACTATGCTCTTGGGGGCTTGCAGTCTTCCTACTAATCCTAAACTGGACAAAATAATAATAACAAAAAAAACAACAACAACATGAGAACATGAAAACAGACATGAAAATGGGTTTCAGAAAAAAAAAGAAAAGAAAAAAAAAGAGATTAAGATACAAAAAGAACCAAAAACACCAAGGAAAGAACCCACAAAACGGCCGACTTGTCTGTCGGCGGATCTGAGTCCCAGCGTGTCCCTTTGCCTGTGCTTTGCATTGCGTAGGTCACGATATCCGTGGATGGGATTCTGACCACCACGGGATACACGCAGGAAGACTACACCATGCTGGGCTCCGATGACTTCTTCTACGTCGGGGGCAGCCCGAGCACCGCCGACCTGCCCGGATCCCCGGTCAGCAACAACTTCATGGGCTGCCTCAAGGAGGTAAGCGGCCGCTCCTCCCCCTGGCTGAACTACAGTAGGGGCTCCTCCCCCTGGGTGAACTACAGGAGGCGCTCCTCCCCCCTGGGTGAACTACAGGAGGGGCTCCTCCCCCCTGGCTGAACTAGAGCAGGGGCTCCTCCCACCCACTGGTCTGGTCTCTTGTGTGGTGCTCGCCCATTCACTGGCACTTTCCTCTGTCCTCTTGCTCTCCTCCACTCCTCTTCTGTACCACCGCCCGTATCCCCCTGTGATGCCTGCACACTCACACACACACACACACACACACACACGCACGATGCCACCCTCAAATGGATCCAGCAGCAATATGCTACGCATCACGTCAACAAAGTGTACTTCTTGATTTAGGATTCACCGCCAGCTTTCTTTTTCAGCTGCCAGCAGATGCTTGATCATAAGAGTTTTCAAATCAATTCCCCGAGACGTCAATAGGATGCACCTGATGGTATATGTCTGATTGCAGAGCCGTTCCTCTCTCATCTATGTCTGTAAGTACAGCAGAGTGTGATGTAGGATAAAAGATAAAGGAAAAACACAACGAGGGAATGCGCACGGCTATGAATGAATAAATACCCAGCAGCGCAAGAGGTGGTTTGAACATTTGGCAAATGTTGCAGCACATTCTGGTGAAAAATGAATCACCTGGCATCCTTGACGGTGTCGTCTCACAGCCACAACACTTCTAACACCTACATGTTGACAGTTAATACACAGTATGTATGTATCAGCTGCAGTGGATTGAAACAGACACTTATTATTATTCTTAAAACTGACTTCTCATTTGTTTTCATACATTTTAAGTTCATCTCCCTGCCAGAGGGTTCATAAATACCGCATTCAGTTTTGTCGTTGATTCCGAGTGTCTACCGGAAACCCTAAACCATCAAGCATTCACTTGACAAACCACCAGGGAAACACTGTTATCTGCAAAAGTGAATCTCCTACGTGCCATTCAGAAAATATTTAATTCATCTTATAATCCCCAAAGTTATACCCGGCAGTCTTTTTGTTTTGTTTTTGGTAATCTGATCTCTCCCTTGTTCGTTCTCTCTCTTTCTCTCCCTTTGCCTCTCTCTCTCTCTCTCTCTCTCGTGTGTCATCCTACAGTGTATATAGTCTTTCACCTCCGGCAGAGGGAAAACTTTGTAGCACGTCCTCAGTGAACCTTGCAAGGCCGTCTTCTGGTGTACTAATGAGCAAGGCAGGGTGGCGTTG
>OMOU01065232.1:0-12435 GCA_900312585.1 Malacocephalus occidentalis | reverse complement strand
GGGATGTTTGCTTTTCATTTGCTGAAAAGGTAGAAAAGGTTTCCTCGATGAGCGGCACCCGCGGGTGCGTTTGCAGTCCTGCTAATTATTAGTGCCCATAATGGGTCACCTTTTAAAAAAAAGAAAAGAAGAAAAAAATAGTCATCTTTTCGGTTAAAAAAAAGAAAAGAAAAAAACTACCAGTAACCATGGCTCTCTGAATCCATCCGGGGAAAACCCTGCTTGTGTTGTTTTGCTTTTTGTTTCTCTTTTTAACGTTTTGACTCAAACTTCACTTGGAATACAATTAGTTTGTCAAACTGTAAGTACCTTGAAGGTAACATTGATGTCTTGAGAGGAAATGTGACTAATGGCTCCTTTACCATCCAGGGATTGAGAACACAATGTGACTCAGATGAAAGGAAAAAGTGTATTTGTGTTGTAACGTTTTAACTGCCCCCTTTAATCTTTAGCATTTAAAAAATACATGATTGTTGACTTGGCTGAAGGTTTTAAAAGAAACGTATTAAGAAATTTGCATTGTTTTGAAATCAAAGTGTTTTTTTGAGTTGTCATAGTTATAGGATTGTGGGGCTTTTCCATGTTCAGCCAGTAAAGACGATACTGTTAAGTGCATATCATACGCTCTCACTCTTTGGCAGAGTTCCCTTTGATATGCTCATGCTAATAGTTGACACCACAAGTGTTTGGACTCATCAACGCCTTGGAGATTTAACATTGTATGACTTCCCCACATTCTCACACATTTCTGTCTCTCTTCTGTCTCTTCTCTTCATGGGTCCTCGGATCGCAAAAGCAGTTCCCCCCATTTTTGTGAGGACAATTTCAGTTGATAACTGATTAATTTGTTTGTGTGTGTGTGTAATAACGATGGAAATTGTCTGCATTCACACCAAATCAGGGTGGTCGGAGTGTAAAAAAAACAAAACACCTTTTTCTTTCCGAACAAAGGCTTGCCACTAAACGGTTCGTTAGCAGTTTGAGGATATGTCCACTGTCAACTTTGAAATAATACCATCATTTGTAATTTCTGTTCAGAATGAGTTCATTACAATTGGTGAGCAATACAAGAAATTACCAAAACTCTCACATTTCCTTGTATAGCCACAGTGTAAAATTAACATTGCCAGTTATAACAAAAATAGTTGTACTTAATGTTATATTATTTAGGGGTTAAAATCAATGTTTGTATTTTGGAAGACTATTTAAATGATTAAATTCTATTTTTTACTCAATTTACTGTTGTTTGTTGACACTTGCTTTACTTTGTTGTGTGTGGTAATTGCTGTGCTGTTCTGTGTATAGGCTACTTCATTTTAACTGAAAGCGTTTTATGTCCGTGTCTAAAGCTGTCCATATGAAGATCACTGTGAAAAAAGTGAAACCCTATTCTACCTACCGACGCTAGGTAGTGGATCATTGTAGGTGCTTTTGTGTTGTGTAATAAATATGGACACACCGCCACCATATATCACCGGTGTCATTATGTTTGTGCGGTTCCGCAGAAGATACATTCACTGGTCAGTTCTTTCATTTTCATACGTCCATTGTGCCCCAAATCCATTGATGAATTGGGATCTTCAAGCGTTAGGTTATAATAGGGTATTATTTGTGCACAACTTGGGCATTAACTATTTGCATATTTGCATATGCAAACATAAGTTGAATGTGAGTATTAACAAACAAGTAACAACTGTTAAAACCTGTATTTGTTCTACTGGTCACGAGTAGCGGGCAACAGCCAGAGGGATGAAAAAACGCTATTTTAGCCCCCTCTGCATGCCAAAGTATGCCATTACTTTTTAAGATCAGCTGACTAGTTGGTAAATTATTTTTAATATTAAACAATCAAACAATTACTCTATAAGGCGTTTACCGTGTATATACCGTTTATACGACTATAGTTTTTTTATTTTCCTATAATGCATGCAACGCCTATGAGGCTTTGCATGCATTATAGGAAGGCTTTGCATGCAGAGTCTGTGGCGCACATGATCCCGCAGGTGAGTAGACGGCGCAATAAAGCTTCTGGGTCGACTCCGCAGTCCAAAATCCTAACTGAACGCCAGGGGTGCGGCGGGTGACGTGCACCTTGAGCCTTGGAGGTGGGTCACTGGGTGGTCTCTGTCGCACACGGCTACGGGGATTAGACATGCTCTCCGCTCATAAAGCGCTCTCCAAAGGCACTGGACTGGTTCACTACGCCAGACTGCTACACACGGCTTCAACTGCGAACATGCCCATCAAGGTACGATCGCTTTGGTTTGTTTTATTTGGGCTTTTTAGGATTAGTAGGATTAGTCGGTCCAAACAGCCTTTGGACCGGCTGTTTTTAGAATGCCAAATATATTGTATAGTTAGATAAATATATGGCATGCATCGGATTATGGAAGGATACTATTCGGAGCTTATTCTGGCGAGTCTCGTATTGGTTTATTCCGGTTGAGTATAACGCTTTTACAGTCTGTGGTCTAAACTGCGAAGTAAAGCACCGACAAGGTCAAGGCTGTACACTAGTGTGTATAATATAGACCCTAACCCCTAATATAACCTCTGAGATTACCTTCAGCTCGAGTAAACACTGTATTAATGTATAGCCGCGTCTTGCTGCGTTTTTGCTGCGTGTATTGCATTGCATTACGCCATCCACCTACATATCGGCCCGATTTAAGCTTGAGTGATATTTCTGCCTCATTCGGGACTATCCACGTAGACAACAGCAGTACATCATGTGTATATGTGTATATATATATTGTTGTTTTGTTGTTTGGAGTATTTATTATAAAACGATGAGTAAAAATGTAGTCGTGTTGGACCAGGCCGAGCCTACCACCACCTATGGGCGAAGTTGGCATACTGCACATAAGTACTTTTATATTAGGTTTACTTGTATATTTTTGAAGTAATAATTTTATAGTATCTGAAGTCAGGCATAATTTCACAACTGATCACATATAACCTGAAACAACTGAGTTGTTTGGGTTTACCAACCTAATAACGGACAGGCCTAGTCTATTTGATGGAGGTTGTGCTTTACATATGTATATAAAGACTCGATTTGCGAAAAGAAAGTTCATTGTTAATTGGATTAGGCATGTGGTTGAATGGACCCAGTAATCTTTCCAACCCAAGACGTTCTCTGATCCAATCCACTCGGATCCAATGTCTCTCTGGCCATGTAAAACGGTAGCAGTGTAACCAAATACTACCTTTTTTGGTGATTAACTGTTCTTTTGGATACACCAGAAATCATTAATAATGAAATAAGAAATCTCTTGTGGCTTACCGGGTAATGACACTGTCACAGAATTTCACAGAATACACAGAATTTCATCATACAGGCATTATACAATCGCACAAATATCTCGGTTATCTAGGTTGAGATAAGCTTTAGGCTAAATGTAGTTCACATTTATTATTTGTCCCCGGATGGGCAATTTGTACTGCAGCAAGCACAGAAACACATGCATAAAAAAACAAACAATATGACATAGACAGGACACACAAATAAAGTAAATAAAGCTCCTCGGTAACTAAGTGAAACAACAAATTCTATATTGATTCTTTAAAAACATAATTCCACTGTGGTATAGGGCCCACCTCAGGGGTAATGAATTGGAGTAATTGTTTCCCCCCCCTCCTACTATCAGCAAATGGGGAATGAAGGAGTTTTGTACCTGTTTTTTGAGGCAATAGGGGCACTTAAGCATCAACCTCAAAGCTGAGTGGATGGGCACCTTCCAAACGGATGGCCATTGCTTCTTTTTTTTAAGCACCTGCTTGTTGTAAATGTTACCCAGACTACTAAACTGTACACCTGCTACCTTACTAGCCACCACCACAATCCAAGCAAGGCCATAGCAGCAGATAATAGTAAAATAAAGAATAGACTCGATAAAAGCGCTATAAAAGAATGACATTAGGGTCTTATCAAGTTTGCGTAGGCAAAAAGGTAATTGTTGGCCTTTCTTGCACAACATTTCAGCATTCAAATCTAGGAAACTACCGTACTGTGATTGATATTATACAGAGTTATTTCCCAATGATGAGACGGTGTTTGGTTCTCTGCTAGGTTGGAGAGAGTCTGCCGGCGGTGGAGGTCCATGAGGGCGACCCGGGCACCAAGGTGTCCATGGATCAGCTCTTCAAGGGGAAGAAAGGAGTGCTGTTCGCAGTCCCGGGAGCTTTCACCCCCGGTTGCTCCAAGGTACCGCACATGTGGCGGCTAAGCTAACTCCAGTGATGTCACCGTGTGTACATGCTGTATAGTCCTTGTCAATAAATATTGGTTTGTTTGTAATTTTTTTTTACGTTGTTATTTCTGTCTACTTGTGTACTGTTGAGGAAGCCTGTAACTTCATTGTTTAATTGCCATTCATGACAGTGGCTCATTGTTCCATTACAATTACTTTTAGTCATTTAGCAGACCATGACTTACACACGAGGCTGACAACAATCAAAGCCAGCAATCAAAGTTGGGAGTAGCTACATGAATATATGTTCTGGCACTGCACCAGTTAGGTTCAAAATTCAGAATGTGCTCATGATACAAAACAGGTCATTAAAGAGTCTCTACTGTCTCCATACACATAGCAAGTCATTAAAGTGTCCACTATCTCCATACACAGAAAGCCATTAAAGAGTCTACTATGTCCGTAAAACCTCTGTTTTGTTTAATGTCCTCTAGACGCACCTGCCGGGTTTCGTGGAGCAGGCGGCGGAGTTGAAGACTAAAGGCGTGCAGGAGATCGCCTGTGTCGCCGTCAACGACGCCTTCGTCATGGCCGCCTGGGGGAAGGAGCACGGGGTGGAGGGGAAGGTATGCTGTGGCCCTCAGCCTGACGTGAGGAGGAGTGGAGCACGTAGCATTGCCCAGATTGTCTTCTAGCCTCTTGTCAATTATGTCAAAAGTAGTACACTTAAAAATGTCATGCTGGCACCAAATGTGTCAAAGTGACAATGCCATACCACAGATTCACGGTGAAGAGTGAGCTTTACGATAAGCTAAGGAATATGGTAGTCTGCAATACTACACATTGGAAGCTAAAAGAGTAACACTAATGTGGCAAACCCACACACAAACAAGATGATTTGCTAATGAGACATTGGCCACACAGGTTAATCACTCAGAGGTTATCACAGTAATGGAGCTAAATGCACGAACGTTCTACTGTTTCATAAGCTTAGTTTAATTTAATTTAACCGAGTTTCAACCGTGGTTGTGTCTCCTCTCCTCCTGGCTCACCGATTTTAGTTCATTAAGGCCCTTTTATTGCCATTGTATTCAAACCATGACCTCTTGTTGTTGACCTCTGGTTGTTGACATGGTGAATGCGGGTGTTGTATTGTTGCCTTTCTCATTCCCAGCTGTCTTGGAAAGGCCTCTGTCTTGCGAAACAGAAAAGCAAAAATAATTTCTAAAGAGTTGGACAAAGAAGGGGAGATCACCGGTTCATGAATACAAACTGGTTTGAGAATACATGCTGGAGCCAGATGACGTAACTGCTTGTATCGTCTTTTATTGCAGTTTTAAGGCAGGGTGTCTGTTGTAATTTCCCCATATGGAGACAAGTATTACTTATTTGCTAAGTAAAGGTTTTCAAGATACCTTAGATTTACTGTCATGTTTCCAATCCAAATTAGTCTTTACCGCAGAAGTTATTTTCTTTTGTATCTGTTGCTATGTCACGTGCTATGCATGCAACTTGGAGACTAAATTAATCTATTCACTACAGAAGTAATGCACATACAAATTGAGTTAGCGATCATTTGGTTTGGGCAAATTGTAAGTAATGGAGGCATACAAGTCTGGTCTGCCTGTCCATGCGGGTTTGGTCAGTCATTTGGGTTTGAGTTGTTTCCTAAACTCTTGTAGATATGAAAAATATACAAGTTGAGAATGAGATGGTTTCAACTTTAGACAATTGGTTTGTTCACCCATGTCCTCTGATTTTTTTTTTTTCCTCCATGCTTTGAGTTGTTTACCACTTTACCACTCCTTGTGGGCCAATGCCATGGCTATATTTGTCTATGTGTGTGTATAGCAGATGCTCATATAGGGAGAGGGACATCTTGTTTTGTTACCACCTCCATCAATTTCGTTCAACCTTCCAGCATAGTTGCTTTGCATTGCTTCTCTATTTCCTTCCTTCTCAATGTAAATTAATTTGATTGAGCCTTTATTAAGAGCTTTCACCAACTTCCCCCTTTTATTGGCTTAATAATGGTTTAGATAAGGTCAATGAGACTGCTGATTCTAATGTTTTCCACTTGTTGTGCAGGTTCGAATGCTGGCTGATCCTACGGGGGCTTTCACCAAGGTAGTAAGAGTCCTGTTTGATGGATGGGGCCTGTGAGGTCGTGTTCTGTATGCCAGCGATGGACTGGCCGTGTTCTTATCTTCTCTCTGTGTGTCGCTCAGGCGGTCGATCTGCTACTGGAGAAGGACCCGGTGGTACAGGCACTTGGGAACAAGCGATCCCAGAGGTGAACATTTAGCACCATCTTTTTTTTGTGTGTCTATGTCCACCTTAGTGTATGCATAATAAATCTCTCAGACTCACACATTTGTGACAATGTGTAAGATGGCACCAGATCCAAAATGGAGGCCAATAGTAATGCTATTCATCCTTCCTAAAGGATGGAAGAGGGGACACCAAAATGGATGTTTATGATTTTACCTTATTATGAAACCAATAACTACTTTGTTCAATACTAGCCTTCTGTATTGTAGAAAATGAAAGACTTGGACTTGCAGCATTAAACGGCCCCTATTTTACCACCACGTATACCGTCAATTAGCCATTACAAACCATTTGTAATGGCTTATAATGCCTCGTTGTGACATCACAAGTGGAGTGAGTGTTGATGTATGATGGGATAGATCAGGATACCAGTTGTTACAGTCCACTGGGCTGTAGGCTGGTCTATCAAAATTCTGGATGGACGCTCCCACTTGTCACTATAGGGGCGATTGTTGGGGCCACACTAACCAGTCTTTGGTTTCAGATACGTCATGCTGGTGGAGGACGGTGTGGTGAAGAAGCTGAACGTGGAGCCAGACGGCACCGGGCTCACCTGCAGCCTTGCCCCCAACATCCTGTCTGCGCTGTAGACATATTGCCGTCTGCAACTCCACAGGGACAACTGTTACACATGCACTTATTTAGCCTAGTTTGCCAACAAATCCCATGTCCCTGCCCCAAAAGATGCAAATGCAAGTAGGAGCTGATGTGAAACTTGAAGGCAGTAATCACGCACAATGATGTCATTATGTTTTTGGTTTAATGTGAAACAAATACAAAAAATATCTTTTTAAGCAATGCATACTTTGTTGTGATGTGTATTTGTCCATATTTCTTGTTATATCATGAGTAGTAGGTAGTCACTCACATTTAACAGTACATTTAAATATTTAACAGGATACTTTTTGTTAAATATTTTAAAGACAGGTCATTGGGTTTAGTTTAATTATGAAAATGTGAATCAAATGGAATATCTCAGAAAAATGTATGTTTTTAATATATTTTGTAATATTTTTGGTCGAGTGCCCGAGTGACCGACTGGTTTTGAACGCAACGCGTCTGATTGGTTGAGCTATGCGCGGCATTCTCACTTGCTGGACGAATCACGTGACGAGTCACATCTGGTAAACCAGCAGCATTCTTACAAAGCTACTAGCAACTAAGCAAGTTGCTATTCTTATCACAGGTATGTAATACATAATGATACGATTAAAACCCCAATACTACGACGAGACGTTAACTTTGGCACAAGCCCTTACTTGCAATTAAATAGCTTTATGCTCGTAAATCAACTTCCGGAAACTTGTTCGAAGGCTACCAATGGTTGCGCACGATGGTGCTAAGCTAATGCGACAAACTTGTTTGTATGAATATTGTCGTTATACGTTATATACATTATATTGTAAATACGGCGACCGTCTACTGGGCGTTAAAACCGAGAGAGTACCATCTTGACTTGACGTGTGTAACAGTAATCAATATTGCTCTATATTTCAAAATCAATGAATTTCCAGCTCAGGCTAGCCGAAGTGGCTTAGCGTAGTTGTTTCTGGAGCGCAGGGTTTAATCGAAAATGTAAATCGAAAGAAATATTTCCATCGCTACTCTAGTGCTAGATGCACCCTGACCATGGCTAGTCGTATTGGCCTGAGGCCAGCAGGTAGCCAGTAGGTTCACCTGGTTCAGTATATATACACACCATATTCTAAATGCCCTTACATGGTAACATTGGAGCGTAATCTGGTTGAACGGTGCTTGATTGTGCCTTTTTTTCTTTTCGGTTTCACTTTGTGACACAGGTATTAAGCTGGACTTTGTGTCGATTGGGTTACGGTTTCGCTTTGGATGAGCAGACTTCTCTTTACGGCAGACTCTTTTGCGGCCAAGGGGGGCGGCATGATGTGTGTGTTATGGGTGTTATTACATGTTATACGCATGTAGTGTGTGTTGTGTCGCTTGTGCTACTTGTCTGGGGGTTGACTTAGACTAGGGAGACTGACTGACTTATGGACAAGACCATGACCCAGACTGACTGAGCCAGCTATGGCTATAGGTCAAAGCCATCGTGGTGCGTGTGCGTCAATGACCAGTAAATGGTCATACCTCGTGTTTTGTATGGCGGTGGCAAAGTATCTATTGGTGCTACTTGTATTGTTTGTGTTTGGGATAGGCTGGGTTACACACGTGCTTTGCATAGGTTACATGCCAAGGGTATGAATCTACTTGGTTGCTCTCTTTTAAGTTGTCTTTAGTTGACCTCCATCAGGCATTGGCATTTTTTAAATCATATTTTATTGCAATTTAAACATATACGGTGTTTAAATTGTTGCATATACGGTGCAGCAATTTATGTGAACACTGGCAAGCTCAATGAGATGGCGTTTAAATACATGTCTTAACACGTCGAATAAACAAATTCCCAACTCCAACCAGTTCAGTTGGTTGTAAAAATGTATGGTATTCATATGCAGTCATTTCTATTGTGATATTTTCCACCCACTCAGGTGATCTCACCACCGCCTACAGAAGACATGTCGTCGACATCACAGAAGCACAAGGAGTTTGTGGCTGAGCCCATGGGCGAGAAGAAAGTCATGGCCCTCGCTGGCATCGGAGAAGCTCTTGGCAAAAGACTGGAAGACAAGGGCTTTGATAAGGTACAAACTTTAATGGTCACATAAACATACAGGATATGCAGTGAAATGGAAAAAGTGGCGATGCCCAGCGAAACAGAAAAATGCAAATAACCAAATCATCAAATATCCACACTAAAAGGAGCAGGTTAATTTTTTGGAATATAATTCGCATTTCTTTTTTGACATAATCAATAAGGCATAACAAGTGTCTGTATTATGAAGTTGCACCCAAGAAGTTGCGACTTGCAGTTGAAGTTGAAGCCATCAGTTTGTTGGTTGCGATTGTTGTTATTACAGTGAGGAACATGTACTGATGACATTTGATGACTGGCGGAGGTGCAAATTCCTGTTTAGTCAGCCAGTCTGTAATGGCACTTTTCCACTGCATAGTACAGATACTGACTCGCTTTGCTTTGGTGCCTGCTCCTTTGCCAGTACAGATTTAGTACCCCCTCCATGGAGCAGGACTCTCTGTTGCAGTAAGGTGACAAAAAGCGACAACAACAAAAATCTGACAAACTAAATAACCTATTTGCAAAGTACTAGCCAAATGTGCTGCGTTCTCCAATCAGAATTGTGGAAGCTACAAGCCAGGACTTAAATGTGCAAATGTAGGATCTGCAATTATGTAAACTAGTGCGTGATGAGAGAGATGTGGTTGTGAGTGTCTCAGTGTGCATTAGGAGTGTTCTTTAAAGGACTATTATACCACCAGGTGTGAGCGTGATTATCCCTTCCAAGCGGTTTCTGAATCCTGTTCATGACATCACATGTGGGAGTGTCCACCCAGCTATACGGTGGATATATAAGCCTACCAGTTGCTACAATCAACTGGGTAGGCTGATCTATCCAGCATACATCTGGGTGGACACTCATCTCCAGTCAAAAAACGGAGATGAAACCGGATTTTGAAACCGCTTTGAATGGCTAATCATGCTCAGGTAGTCAATCGCCTATTGAGTACCTCCCGATTCATATGCATTTATCCCCCCCCCCCCAGGCATACGTGGTGCTGGGCCAGTTCCTGGTTCTGAAAAAGGACGAGGAGCTCTTCCGGGATTGGTTGAAGGACACCTGCGGCGCCAACTCAAAGCAGCAAGGTGACTGCTACGGCTGTCTCCGGGAGTGGTGTGACTCATTCCTTTAAGCACCCGCTGCTCTCCTCTTATCATATGTCCCCTTGGTTTCTACTCCTTTTTTAATTTTTGGCCTGAAATGTAATGTAAGAAAACAAATAATAAAGAGATAAATCTTGACATGCCGCTGGGGGTTGTGAAGTATTGACGAAAAACAGCATTTTGAGAAGTATTTTGTACCAGAGAGGAAAGCAAGTAGTCCTAAACTGTGAGTTAGCTCCCAACGACACGCTGACCTCATGGAATCTATAAGTTTGTGTTCTTGTGTATGTTAGCCTTTAGGACTTTGAGGTTTGCAATCCGCAGGCATTGTTTCTAAAAAGAAACAGTCAGTAAATATCAGAGGTGGGTAGAGTAGCCAAAAGCTGTAAAAGTAAAAGTATTGTGACTTTAAAATAATGATTCAAGTAAAAGTAGTCATCCAAGTAATTACTTATGGAAGAGTATCTTGTGAAAAGCGTACTTAAAGTGACGGAAACAGCGAAAGTGGTCATTGCATCCACTGTGTTGCATTGGTGACATCAGTCTGCCGCCAGTATGAAGAAAAGGGCTTTTACTCTAGCAGAGACTGGGCTTGTGCCCTCTGGTGGACATCCATGGAACCAACCACTGAAGGGTGATGGAATATTGCAAATGCAAGGGCTTACATCAGTGGACTATAGGCTCAATCACCATTGTGTTCACTCGTACACGCACCTCTGGTACCCACTAAGACTTGGGTCGAGCTTAAAAAACAAAAGCTCTTGTTAAATATTAAATTAGACTGTTGAGTAACGGACAACATTCATGGACATTGAGAAATAGTTCTGAATATTTACTGGGCTCTTTTCTCCTGCTGCTCATTTGCCAACTGATTTTGATGATTAAACAGATATTGCCCTCACCATTGTTCTGCTGGGTTTTTGTTTTGCACTGTGCCAATTTCCCTTTTGTTTACCATCCAACCTAAACACTATGACTTTATATAAATGAGGTGGACTAGTCTCATTCATGAATCACCACTAGGATGTTGTCGCGAGACAAAAATGGCGTACTGTAAATGTATCATGTGGCACTAAGCACACAGTGGCTGTACAGACTACATTACACACGGCATGTGGTTGTAGAAACAATCCAGGGAAGAAGGAACATTTGAATAGACTTTTCAAGTCTACAAGCTATAATAAAGTTACACTAATTAGTCTGGCTATCATGTATCTACTGTTTTCACATGGGCATGGACTGATGACAGAAATGCTTAATGACCATTTTGTTTGGACAGTCAAATGGGAAAACTAACATTTTCCACACTGCCTTCCTTCCAAATGATTGTTTTACAATAGGATTTAGCTTTAACTGCTGTCCAAGATGTTACTGCTGCTGCCTATCTCACACTGATCCATTGCTTATTTTTTTGTATTGTCTGAATAAAAGCTCACATTTGAACATCCTTTTGAATTATTTCTGTAATAAGAAGCCAATGTTCATTTTCAACCTTTGGTGATTTTATTTCACACATGACCTCTTAGCCAAAGTTGCTCTCTAAAAGCACCTTTTTCTGAGCCTCAATGCTAAAGGTAGTATTGTACACCTGTCTTCAAAAGTGCATATCTACACAGTTGTTAATGTGGGTCATGAATAAAAATGGTTAGACAATGCTTTTTACAAATAAACCTTTCAGTTGATTTGCGTCATTATTATACTGGGAAGTCTGACTTCTGTGTGCTGAGATATATTATCATTCAACCATGACCAAATGCGCAGAGCATTTTATCTTTCACAAGCACCTTTTACACACACACACACACAAATATCCCCCCCAAATCACATGAAATGTTAAAATGTAACACAAAATCATTATCATTCTTGGGCGCAAGTAACTGCCAATGTACAAAGTATACAGGAAGTACGTATATCTTGGGAGTACCACTACACCTGGTAAAATGTTGCGCTATATTCTGTTTAAACCAAACATACAGGGCCCCTAGTTTACCACCATGTTTCATAATGATCCGCCATTTAAATGGCTGATCAAAATAGTGACATTACAAGTGGGTCACTTGTGATGACCCACTTGTGATGTCACTACTAGGTAGATTTTGAAATGGCTAATCAACATCACACCTGGTGGGGAAAATAGAAGCCCTTTAAATCCAAATA
>OMOU01065227.1:0-12617 GCA_900312585.1 Malacocephalus occidentalis | reverse complement strand
GCCCCCATAGGTGTCGCCGTGAAATTGGTCCTCCGCTTTTAACCCATCCATGGCCATCTTCCTCCGCGGTCAGGCCAGGAGCGGTGGGCAGCTAGTGCAGCGCCCGGGGACCACCTCGATCCAACCGCCGCTGGTCAGGCGACGGTCTTCTTCCATGTTTTTAGAGGGGTTATATATACAATGTATATATATGGAGGAACCCCAGGGAGCACGGGGAGAACATGGAAACTCCACACAGAAAGGGCTGTTCACGAAATCCCAGCACTGAAGACATGGGGTGAACCAACCATGTCCCAGGCGGGAATCGATCCCAGGACCTTCTAGCTGTGAGGCGACAGCACTACGACTGTGCCACCGTGCCCCTCTGCCTATACTGTACATTCCTCAATGTATAGCGTTCACCGTATATATAGACATATCTATATGCACTCCACAGATTCAGTATATCCCTGTCGATGGTGTACATTCTCTGTATATTCTGCTCATACTGCTACTGTTACCGTTCACTGCTATACTGTTGCACTTTTTCTACTATTTTGCACTTCTGGTTAGATGCTAACTGCATTTCGTTGTACTGGTATGCATACTCTGTGCAATGACAATAAAGTTGAATCTAATCTAATCTAATCTAATGTGCCTGTAGCACGTGCAGAGCTTTGTGAACGAGACGTGGGTGAGGCGATACAAGGTTCCAGTGGATGCATCGACCAACATGCTCATCTGGTCCTTCGTTGTGTCCGTGTTCAGTCTTGGGGCCTGGGCTGGCGCTATTCACAGCGGAAGTCTTCCTGTCACTCATGGCCGGTGAGACAGGTGCACTCTACAATTAACTCAAATGCAACACACGCACTTGCACTTGTTCACAAACCAAACCGAATACTTTGATTGTGGTAATTCCTTTGATGTTTTTTTAATTTCGAGGAAAAAAGCTCTGCTGTTCAACAACGTGGTGGCAGTTGTTGCTGCACTGCTCATGGTCTTCAGTCGCATGGCAAGGTCTTTTGAGATGATACTGCTGGCCAGATTCCTCTATGGCTATAACGTTGGTATGTTTCACTATATCAATTGTAATATCTACATGTAGGCCTATGGCAGGGCAAAACCTCAATGGTATGATCCATCATATTTTGATTAAAATCTATATTGGCATGTGTGTGTTTGTGTGTGTGGCACAGGCCTGGGACTGAGCGTGCACCTAATGTACGTGGGCGAGTGCGCTCCAAAGAAACGAAGAGGATTCCTGACACTCACCGCTTCCATCTTCATAGCCGCTGGAAAAGTCACGGGACAAATTATTGGAATTGGGTAAAAGTTATCTGGTGCCCAAATGACACAGCCAAAAGCAAACACAAAGCAACATTTGTCATTACACGTTTCTTTGGAGAGCAAATGATGCATATAACTGCCTTCAGACATCAGTTCACCTCCTTTTGTCACTTTATCTCATCTATTTACAATGTTTCTCTGTATCTAACTGTTCGTATTAACTGCGGTCAGGGAGTTGCTGGGCTCTGAGAGTATGTGGCCCTACCTGCTTGCATCCAGCGGCATCCCGGCCATACTACAGTTCATTAGCCTGCTGTTCTTCCCTGAGTCTCCTCGATACCTCTTCATTGACAAGGGGGACACAGAGGCCAGTAAAACAGGTCTGTTTCATTGAGAGAATATTTGTAATGAATCAATTAATGAATTACCAAGGCTGCATTTTAGATTACCTTGTAACACTGACCTAAATAACTCGATACTGCACTTACTTGTGCCCACGGCAATTGTGAAGTGCATCGGATGAACGGTTCTTGAGAAAATCAAACATACAGGCATAAATACATAGAGACTCTTCTAATTATCATGTTTTACTTTGTCGATAGCACACGGGCGTTAAGTTGGCAAAGTTAAGAGGTATACACACAGTATACATACTATTAGCCTAATACTTAGAAGTAATGTATTAATGTAATGTATATAGATTTTAATGAAGTCATTTTCATACCAGGCTTTTGTATGCACCCCAGACCGTGTTTGGGTTTCTTGCTTATTTGGATGAGAAAACCAACCTCATCCAATAGAAACCCATTCAACATTAAACTGCACATTAGACTAACTGAGATGCAAATCACTCTGCAACGTCAGGGTGCTGACTAAATTAGAGTAGGGGTTAAACAACAGTCAGCTGAAGTCGTCCTAAACATTTTATGTGGCTGAGGTTCAGGTTCAGGATCAGGAATGTATGTAAGCATAGCAGTGAGCTTGGGAGTCAATGTGACACAGAGCCTGCCAGACTGACTGTAAGGAATGAAGCAAGGACAGTTGTTTCCCACAGCCAAAGAACAGTGAGCACATCTTAAAGGTTTCTCAGGGCTAATAGATGAAGTAAATTTAGTGAAGTAAAATAGCCATGTAGGCAATGACAATACCTCGTGTAGTGTGTTGGGGTACTCACAAACTGTATACCCACATAGATAAATGGTGTCAGCTGGATTGGAACATGAACCATAAACATAAATGTGACGACCTGTGTCAAATGGTTTTGATTCTAGTTCTGGCCTCGGCGAAGAGGTGCTGTTAATTTCCTGCAAACAATCATGTTCTGGTATGTGTTTTCTTTCTAATAGTGAGGCCTACTGTTGATAAGAGAATGGCCTCAGAACCACTATGATGTTGCATCATTTGTTGTGACGCTAGGTTATTTAGAATGGTCTGAAGCTGGTGAGATGTGAGTGTAATACGAGTGTGGATGGGACAAAACCATTTTCTGTGAATCTGTTCACAGAATCGTGGCACAAGCAGCGGTGGCCCAGAAAACATGCAGGCATGCTTTGAATGACATGGTCAAATGACCCCTGCTGTAGAAATACAATTTTATGACACATAGAGATGTGTAGGTTCTACGGTTGGTTATTAAATTATAACTAGTAATTATCAAAGATAATTAAGGTATTGATCTGAATGAATAATAACAGGGCACCACACTGAGATCAGGGTCCAATAACTGGACAGTGGATTAAGTCTTTTAAAACTATACAGACCTAAACTGGGACTATCATTAATAATGAATGAATAATTACAAAGTTACCATTAATAGTTAAATTGCATACATTGAAGGATTCAGGCTGGCTTCAACACAATATTCAGGAAAAAAACACAAACAGTTGCAATTTATGAATGATGATTAAATTCAATTTGACAAATGGCATGAAGTAAATATTTCCCAAATACAATAAGCAATGCACAACCTGAAGTGTCTGTGGTGTGTGTGTGTGTTTGTTTGTTTGTGTGTGTGTGTGTTTGTTTGTGTGTGTGTGTGTTTGTGTGTTTGTGTGTGTGTGAGAGAGAGACAAGGAAAACATAAAAGCAAATAGCGGTGGCTGAGGCCACGTCGTTGCGAGAGGTAGTTCTACAAAGTAAATATACACCAATATCAAAACACCTAAACAAGATGAATGCACTTTGTTAGTATAGGTCCTACTGTCGGCTATTAGCTTAGAATTAATATTATTTATTATTCAAAGTATTCATCTGAATTAATAATAACGAAGCACCACCCTGAAATCAGGGACCAATAACCAAGCAGTGGATTCAGTCTCATAAAACATACTAAACAATTAAATTGGAACTATGATTCATAATGACCATATCAATAGCTAGTAATGGTTGAAGTTCTTTACAGAGGCTGGCTTCAACACAACATTCAACCAATAACCACAAAAATAGTAATGTTTATTAGATTCAAGTTGGCAAATGGAAAGTAAATATACCCGAAATACAATAAGCAATGCACAACCTGAAGAGTGTGTGAGTGTGTGTGTGTGTGTGTGTGTGTGTGTGTGTTCTATCAGAGTCACTTTCTGGGCATGTACAGACCTAACAATGGACAAGGATCCACTCGGACTTCAAAACCTTATCAAAACATAAGGGGGCAAAACGTGTTTACAATATCGTCTGACAATATCAATAAACAGTTCAGCCTTGCTGAAGGCGGTACATTCTTTCCCTGCGTCGATGGTCCTGAGGTCTGGAGCTCGGTAGTAAGCGTCTTTGTGGCGTTTAATGTGGGACAGCAGCATTTCGTTGATGTTGGGATTTCAAAGGAGAATCGATCGCCCTTTATCCTACCACAATAACTGCGTGGTTCACAGGGGATCGACTGGTGCTTATGGGTTATTCGAGACAGAAACCAAAACGAGGTACTTTAGATTAGATTCAACTTTATTGTCATTGCACAGAGTACGCATACTAGTACAACGAAATGCAGTTAGCATCTAACCAGAAGTGCAACAGTAGTAGCAACAGTGGAACAGTGAGACAGTAAGCAGTATGAGCAGAATCTACAGAGAATGTACAGAATCTACAGGGATATGCAGGGATATGCTTACTCTACGGAGTGCAAATAGGTATGTCTACATAAATATATATACGCTATACATTGAGGTATGCACAGTATAGGCAGAGACATACATTGCTGTACATTGACGTATGTACAGTATGGGCAGAGGTATACACAGTAGTGCGTATACACTGGGGCGTACAGCGGGGTATGTACAGGGAGCAGTGCAAATGTCTGACATGGTACAAAAGGCCCCATGCAAATGTATGATGGTGGTGTGCAGAATCTACTGCACGGAATCTACAGTGCATATATATATATAAGTATGTTCATATATATATATGGTGTATGCTATACATTAAGGTATGTACAGTATAGACAGAGGTATAAGCAGTAATATGTATATACAGTAATGTACAGAAATATGCAGTATACAGGATAGTGCTAATGTCCAGTGTGCAAAATCTGATGGTGGCGCAGAAGTCAATGTGCAGTTCAGGAGGTTGGTGACGGTGTTGGGGAAGGGGGTAGGTGTCACGGGGCGGTTTGGACCTAGATGCAGAACAACCAGAATACGGAATGGAAATACAAAGTAAGCAGGAATCGTGGTCGTCGGGAATAGCAGGTTTCAGCGTTGGGCAGGCAGTCGATCAGGCAGAGGTACAGGTAAGGAGTTAACCGGTGGATCGTCGGGGACAGGCCGGGTCTGGGTACCGGGAGAACAGGAAACAGGAGGAGGGCGTCGTCCAACCACAGGGGTGTAGTGCGGGATCAGGAACAGAAGGTTGATGATGTTCTCCGGGGATCAGGCAGGAATTGCAGGTCGGGGACAGGCAGGTTTGGCAACAGGTAATCTATCAGGTGAATGCTGGAGAGTCTTGCACACATAGCAGAGATACAATCTGTCAGCGTGTGTGTGGAATGGTGGTGCATATATAGGCAGGCAGGTTTAAGTGACAACAGGTGAAGGTGATTAGGCTGATTGACTGACTCACGGAGCTGGAATGCTGATCATGACAGTAGGGTATAGTGCAAATGTGCAGGTGTCGGGGGTGGGCGGTCAATGTGCAGCATAATAGTGGCCTGATGACACAACGTGTGGAAGGGTAGTGAATGAAGGATCTTGGGGAACCAGTTTGGATTGCGGAGGCCCTACAATGTGTTATTATCATCCGACATTATCATCTGACAATGTCAATAAACAGTTAACCGCACACTAGGAAACTGGGACTGGGAAACGTCGTTTGTGACTGGCGGTTAGCTCAGAAATGGTTATACTACGTCATGGCTAGTAGTGTTTCAAAGAAACAAGGTATTTCCTCCTCATAGTTGGCTGATCTAGTCTAATAGCTGAGAATGACAACTACAAAACCTATATCAGGAGGGCAGTGCGGAAGCGACCACTCAGTATCGCGGATGCAGGACCAGGAGTTAAAGAGAGGGAGGACCCTCTCCGTGTAGATCTTGGCTAGGTGAGTGCAAATACGGCCAAATCCGTTCGACCAATGAGCAGATGTGAAGTCAAGAGGGGTGAGTTTTACTCTCAGTGGGCCAGTCTTCCTGGCTACTATCCCCTGTGGGGAGCAGGCTTGACCGAGTGTCTTCATCTCAGTGGAGATGAAGATGAAGACCGAGTGTCTTCATCTCAGTGGACAACAGGTACTGGTGGAGATTCTTTACCTCCTGTGGGGGGTGTGAGATCAGACTTTGTAGTGCCTCCATACCCTTAGAATAAGGAAGCATATGGTCCCAAACACCACCTTGGATGGCTGAGGCCCTACAGATGGTAGTTTGACAGGTCCAAAGCTGGAGCATTACACAGATTGTACAATCATTGGTACAATGTCCATATATATATATACTGTATATATATAGATTTATTCTTGACTTGCAACCACGTGACCAAAATAGGTTACATCATGATCGTCCGACATGATGGTGGATATACAAACAATCCAGATAGCATCCAGAAAGCGATAAACAATCACCAATTTTCACTACATTACGATAATCTGAGTGGTCCACCGAAGGCTCGATACGAGGACGTTTTTTGCTCTGTTGATATTATTGAGCCATGCTTGTCTTATTACCATATCAAGTAGAAGTTGTTGGACTTGATTCCGGATTACAGACGGAATTTGCTATAATCTGCCATAAGTGCTCTTGTATCCTCAACCATACACAGCACAGGACATGGCATGGCTAAAAGAGCGCTATACAAGGAGAAACTGAGAGAGTCACAGACCTGTGACTGTCTGACCGCTCGCTATTAGTGCATTGTACCAACATGACCAACTTCCGTTTTACCGAATTGGCTTTGATGTCATTTACAAGTCAAGAAGTGCCTAATTTGAGATTCAAATTAGACTACGACTAAAAGTACATTAGAAAAAGTAACTAAAATGGCAGGTCGGTCCGTCCTCCACCCGTGCCTGTGGGTGGAGGGTTCAGACGTCCAAATGACGTCTCGCCAATTAATGGTGTGGGGTTTTTTTGTGCCAGATTTGGAAAGAGGAGAACTTCTTTTATAGATTAATTTGCATCTTTGAATTGAAATGCTTGTTATTTGCTGAAAAAATACAATACAAAAAACGGCGCAGGTTGCATCATGGGATATGAAATGTCACCTACGTGCGTCACTCACATCACTAGCGCCCCGCATCCCACGAAAAGTTGCGCCAGGACAGGATGCACATTTGAATGATGCATGCGGATGGACCAACAAACTCTATAACACTTAGTGACACCGGGTGAGGTATAAACACCGCCCCCCGCTGGTCACATTTACCGGTATTACTATAATCAGGCCGGTTAAAAGCTTTCTTTTTTTACCTACAGGATGTGTACTTTGATGTTCACACATTTCCTCATCACAGGAAATTTAAATGGTTTGGGTATCAGGGCGTAACCTACGAGTATCTTTCACAAGCCCCAAGGGTCTGCAGAAATATGGTCAAGCTGCCGTAGATCTCTTTGCATCACGAGCAAACTCGCAGTGCCCTATGTTCTTATCGCTGGTAAGCAATGATGCAACGCTTCAAATAGACACACTGGCCGAACCATGGCCTAGTGGCTCGAAATTGAAATCTGCTTTTGTGAAACGGTAACTCAAGCCAGATCAAGGAAGCGCTCCCCTGAGTCAGACTTCTGGTTAAAACTTAAAACCAATCCTAACCTGCACTTGAAACAGGACCCTGGATGCTAATTGTCTGTAATTTTACCATAATTTATCATGAAACCTGTAACCATTTCATCCCTAATGTTGTGTAAACGTTTGTTTGCTAGCCCTGCACTGGCTGTGGCAAGAAGATGACCTAAAGCTGGAGCTGGATGACATGAAGGCCGAGAAGGAGAGCATGCAGGGGGAGGAAGCTAAGACTGTAATGGATGTCCTCCGCTCCCGCTGTGTCCGATGGCAGCTGCTGGCTCTGGCCATCCCCTGTGCCGGGGTGCAGTTTTGTGGCAACAATGCAGTAGGTTTCAGAACCTCATAAACACTTCAAAAGCATTGATAAAAGGCCACATACCCCTCAACTTTTTACATTTTCGTTTACATTTGTCTTCCAGCTGTACTTCTATGCCTTCGATATCTTCCAAGAAGCGGGTGTTGCAGAGGATAAAATGCATTACTTGTCTATTGGGATTGGAGCGACTGAGTTCGTGACCATATCGCTATGTGTGAGTATTGCTCATTTCCAGATACATTTATAGAACACAGACAGTTTCTCACTTTTGATAATGTTGTGGTTCAGTCTTTAGTGATTGACCGTACTGGGAGGAAGAAGCTGATGGGCTATGGCTACCTGTTGATGGGAGCAACAATGTCCATACTCATCGTCACGCTGTCTTTTAAGGTGAATACACAGCAATGGCTTCTTTTCGATGATACGGATTTGATTGTTTTTAAAGGGTGTAGGAGAACTACTGTGGCTACCTGACTACCTTCAGGTGCCTGTAGCTACTTCCAATGATGTATTATTAACATTTGCATCAAATAGCCAGCATCTGTCAAATGACAAAGCTTGTGTTGCAACGGGGTGGACATGTCACATTAGTTGATGTTCTAAGATCACAGCAAAACCTAAAAAAAATAAAAAATAAAATAAATTCAGTCCATATTTTTCCCTGTCTGAATCGGAGACCATGATAAACTACAGAACTTCAGCAACACTAAAGAGAGCTATACAAGGACAAACTACGGGAGTCACAGACCCATGACTACTGTGTCTGATAACTATTAGCACATTGTATGTCTATCAACACGGCCAAATTCCAGTTTTCCAAATTGGAAATTGGAAACACTTGATGAGGGGATGGGTCATGATTTTCAAATATTTGAATAGTTGTTATACAGTATATCCATTGTTTATTCATTGTTTTATCTGACTATTGAAACAAAGAAACAACCCCTTTTTGACACGCCCCCCAGTCCACACACAGACAGACTAGCGTTTGCTGTGACGCTGTGATTGAGGGCAAGGTGAAGCGCTGGGGAAGAACAAATACCAAAACAATGTCATAGCAGACATGCTTCCACATCTCAACGAATACTAGTGCACTACTCATTGTTCACAATAGAAAATCTGCAATCGTTTTCCACCAATAGCGGGCCGTGGAGTCTTGGCCTGGGCCTTCCCAGGCCCGATAGATGGATGGCAAAGCAAATCTGCGACGGTATAAAATTCTCCGTTACTCACCGGCATTCTCTGTCCCCAACCGATGGAGCAAGGCTAACGTTAATGCTCACAAAATAAATAATTCTACTTGAATGGTTAACATTAGATGACATCACCTGGGGCCAGCTAGCAGGCCTAACCATCTCCACACAATTTTGATTGGTTAACTTTGTTGTCATTCTAAAAGCGTGGGGGCAGAACTACAGTAGCTGGAAACTGCAACTGACAGCGTAGAACCACAGGCTGCAGTTCCAGCTGTGTTGACGGTTATGATGATTATGAAATCGACCTGAAAATATTTTGAAACTAATAGTTTTTGTAATAAATTATTTAGCTATGACAAATAATCATTCTAAATGTACTATATTTTATTAATAAAACATTTTATCTTAACGCTAGTCTCGATAGCAGTATGCATACATAGATTATAATCTAGATTATAGATTTATATATTTTCAGGTTTTCATAAATTTGCATCTGGGTCATAAAGAACCGTGTCTCAATCCCTAGTTGGGAGGGGAAGAAATCCAAACAGATCTGGCTGACAAAACAACTTTGGATGCGTGTATGAGCCAAATAACTGCAACAGATAGAATGTGCACTGTAGAAAGATAATAACAATCTCTCTGTAAAGGCAGATTGTTGAGACATTTTAATCATTCACAATCTAATCACAATCTAGTTTCAAGTCTGCTTTCATATATTTCATATATTCTTCTGTAAATCAGGGCATGCTTTGGGCGGGGCTAGTGACCTGTTAGAATGTGTATGGTATTGTGCACATTTAAAAAGTTATGCCCCATCTTGTATTCCCTATGGCACCTGATTTGTGAAGAAAAAAAAATATTGTTAAAGGAGAAGTATCTGACTATCTTTTAAATTAACAACCATATTCATGGAACAATTCAAATGGGATGAAAAGATAATTTCTCTTTGTCCATTGACTACCATACATATTTCTTTCTCAACTGGAAGGGACATGACTTAGGCATTAATTATAGCTGTTAACTTGGTTTTTGGATGTCTGTTCTTTCGAACTTTGACATTTCACAGTGTTTTTTTTCTGTTAATGAAAGTGAAATGTTACTTTTTGGTCACATAAATAAGACTCGTTGTATGGTTGCATGCAGTTGCATGCGGTTGTACGAAAAGACAATCCACACTCTCGTCCACGTATAGGTACTTCTGTCTACTGTTTGCAAAAAAAACAAGATGGCAACGGCCAAATGCCAAATTCGAGGCATCAAAACGTAGTTCACAAAACAATGGGTGATGTCACGGTGACTTCGTCCTTACAGTCTATGCATGACAGCCACCATGGAAGGTGACTCCCTATGTACATATGAAGGGCTCATTCTAAACATGCATCTTCATTTGAGGTGATTAAACAATAATGAAAACAAAGTTATGAATATCACTATTCTACTAAGGCCATCCTGCTAGATGCCACTCAGTTGTACAAACTGCACCTTTAAATATCTACTTCCTGTTCCTGCAGGACTTGTACTCATGGATCCCCTACGTCAACATCAGCTTGATATTTACAGTCATGTGTATTTACGGACTTGGACCTTGTGAGTTATTTCCTGTTGATTATTTAACTGGTTCTTAATAACTTTCTCAAGAAGGACAAGTCATAAATATGTTTCTGTCTTACAGCTGGGGTGTCCATGGCGCTCCCTGCAGACCTTTTCCTGCAGGCATGGCGTCCCTCTGCTTATGTCTGCAGTGGCACCATAAACTGGGTCGGCTTGTTTCTCATCGGAATGCTTTTCCCCTACATAGTGGTGAGGTGTTCTCTATATCTACATTTAAAACGGGCCATCATGTGTTCTGAAAAATTATGAGAATATGTAATATGCTGTTTTGTAGCTTTTCTCCAGAAATGTTTTTTTTCTCCCCCTCTAGAATGGAATTGGACAATTCTGCTTCCTGATTTTTGTGGCCTACTGCATTTTCAGCTCAGCATTCATGCTGTACTTCGTGCCAGAGACTAAAGGGAAATCAATGACTGAGATTGCAGAAGACTTTAAAAAATTGAATTTCAAAAACAGACATAGAGAGGAGGATTATACTCTTCAAACTAAATTTTAAAATGTGCATCAAATTATTTCTATTGTTTGAATATGCCATTATTTGTTTATTTAAGGTTAATGTATGTAAGTCCAAAGGAAAGTCTGTAATTACTCTCAAATGTTCAAATAAAACAAATACTTCTCGACAAAGTTAACTAGAAATGTAAATATGCATTTCTGGAAGCACATGCATATGGTTGCATGAGTCAACTTATACGATTGCTTATTAGCAAGGCTTATAAGCAAACACACAATGTTTTAAGTCCCTGGGCTACTTTGAAGCGGCCTTATGATTATCATTGGTGCACGCTCCACATAAAAGGCTTAAAAGGTTATAAGGGGTAACCATGACAATTATTTTACTTTTGGGCCCAAAAGAAATTCTTCTAATATTTTCAAAAATGTAACCATGTCTCACCCCACCTGTGCCAAAGGGGGGCTGTACGTTTGGAAGATATTGGATTAAGCCGACAGGAGTTATGGAAGAAACATGGAAAAATGTGTGTATACAAAGTGATAAGGGGTAACCATGACAATTTTTGTACTTTTGGCCCCAAAAAAATATATTCTAATCTGTTTGAAAATGTAACCATGTCTCCCCGCACCTGTGCCAAAGGTGAGCTGTACGTTTGGAAGAGATTGTTGTGTTGAAGCCAGCCTCTGTCGCGTAAAGAACTTAAAAGTCTGCGTGCTGAGCCCTTTGCTCCCTGTTCACCTACGACTGCATACCTGTGCATGGTTCTAAATCCATCATCAAGTTTGCAGACGATACTACAGTGGTGGGCCTCATCAGCGACAACGATGAGACAGCCTACAGGGAGGAGGTCCAGCACCTTACAGCTTCGTGTGCCAAAAACAACCTGGCACTCAACACCAAGAAGACCAAGGAGCTCATCGTGGACCACAGGAAGACCGAGGGTGTCACTCACTCCCCTATCCATAGCAATGGAATGGAGGTTGAGCGTGTCACGAGCTTCAAGTTCCTGGGCGTTCACATCTCCGAGGACCTCTCTTGGTCCCTCAACTCCTCCGCCCTGGTCAAGAAGGCTCACCGGCAACTGCACCGCCTCGGACAGGACAGCACTGCAGAGAGTCGTGAAAACGGCACTCCCCACCATCGAGGCTGTCCAGCACAAGTGCTGCCTGCGAAGGGCGCGCAGCATTGCCAAGTACAGCTCCCACCCACGTCACTATCTCTTCAGCCTCCTACCCTCAGGGAGGCGCTACAGATCCGTCCAGACCCAGACCAGCAGATTCAGAGACAGCTTCTTCCCCCAGGGCGGTCGCTCTTCTGAACTCTTCAATCCGGTGAGTCCCCCCACCCCCGACACCTGCACACCTACACTACTCCCTACCCCCTCCCCATACCCCCCAACCACCCTCCTAACTGCACACTGACTCCAGCACCACTGTCAGACTCTCACACGGTACATTTGCACTACCCTGTATACTGTATATTACTGTATATTCCCTGTATATACCCTGTACTACCCTGTACTTCACATGTACTGTATATACTCCCCTGTCCTCTCTGTATATTCT
>OMOU01065226.1:0-12891 GCA_900312585.1 Malacocephalus occidentalis | reverse complement strand
ACACATTCTGAATCTACCATTTCCACAATAAGAACACGACTGGATAGTTACAAACTCAAAATGTCTTTTATGAAGTCGTTTGTGGGTTCTGATGGTACCTTGGTTGTGGCGGTTTGGAGCATGGACAGTGCCTGGGAGAAGGCCTTTTCTGCTAGTGTGAATCGGAGGTCGGCGAGGGCGCTGGAGCCGTCATGCACGGCCCCCCGCAGAGCGATCGTGCAGGCACTCGGCGACACCCTCTTACTCCTCGGGACGTTCTTCATAGGGGAGAGACAAAAATGACATTCATTCATAAACGAAACGTGCGAGAGCTGTTGAATAAAAACAACCAATAATTATTATCATCATCATCATTATGATGATGATTATTATTAATAATAATATTAGAATCATCTTAGCCCGTTTTCCCTGAAGGGGCCTCCGCGGTTGGCCACGGAGGGAAGGCTCCACTCTGAAGCACAGCAGGTAACCCGTGAGACACACAGCAGGTAACCCGTGAGACACACTGGGAATGTGCTTCTTTTTTGGTTTTAGTGGACACCACCACACCAGACCTATGGGGACTTTATGGCCTACGGCCCCTTTCGCTCAACGCTTTATTACAAAACGCAAATGCCTGTTGAATAGTCAATATCCCCTCCAACAAACAAGATGGCACTATGTAAAGTCAACAAGAGTGATCAAAAGGCATTTTGAGGGGAAAATAAATCAAACTAAACCAAATCCTGTCGGTAACTTCCAGACGTTACCTTTTCATGGGAATGATCCATGTCATTTTTGGACTTGGCTTTGAGGCCTTCTTTCTTAGTCTTGTCAGTCTCACTAAAAGTACACACAGTCAAGACAGAGTGAGGTTCTCCAAGTGCACGATGAGACAATTACAGTTCAAACCAAACTGTTCATTTGCTCTATGAAGTGGGTCACGGATTCACCTTTTCTCCCGTTTGGGGTGTTTGGTATTACTCGCTGCAGGAGGTGGACCCTGCAGTGGACCCTGCAGCGGCTTCACCCCTGAAAATAAAGTCACAATCAGAAACCATCCTTTCTTTCTCATTCTGTTGATCATTTTTCTGACTCATAACCCCTTTAAAGAAGTGGTTCACAATCAATACAATTTAAAGCAGTCTAGTCATAATCAGAATTTGGGGGCACAATAATTACAATCCTTGCAGCAGTAGAAGAAGAATTCGGCCTCCAAGACCATCATTAAACTCCTGTCTGGAAATAACATGAGGTGGAGTATTTGTCATTAGAAACCCACCTGGATTAGTCTTTTTCACCTGAAAGATATGGAAAATCAATTGTGTTAATTCATAAAAATCATAAAGTGCAACTGTATAGGTTTGGAGAGGGTTTTTTTTGTTATCAACATGGATATTGGGTTGCATTAAAGTATTATCTACAGACCAATATGAAGCAATATCTACAAACCTTGTCAGATGGGACTTTGCTGGGGACTGCTTTTGTGGCGACTTTAACTGGTGTTGCTGGATTTGCCATGCTGCAAATACAAATGAATATAAAAACAGAATTTTCACTCTAACTACATTCTGAATGTAATAAGTGTATGTTGAAAGTTATTGTGGTGGTTAATACCATTTACTCCTGGTTGCCGGCATTCGCACATCTATAGGGGTTGCATTAAGAGCTAGTTAATATACCATTGGAGGACATTGCATGTATTTAAACGTGTATTGGTTTTATCAGAATAAACCCTGCAGCAGACTACAGCCGCACACACAGTCTATTGTTTATATCTGAAAAGCCAGACCTTTAAAGCATTTAACTTGTGGTCACACACACACACCTCTGTCCATCATTTCGAGGATGAATCTTTTTTGTTGATGACCAAGTTCCTTCCAGCAATCAGTCGTCTGTGGGCACACTACCTGCGCAAATGCGTTTGACGCGATGGCCCACTTGTGCTCCTCGAGGCAAAAGAGTGCCTCGCAGTAACGATAGTGACCCTGACGATACAAAAGGCATACTTTTCAGTCATTGGATGCACGCACACTTTCACTCATCTCATTTCACTGAACACAAAAAAAAACAGCACAAAAAGTACTGAATGAATACCTTTGCCCACAATGGATCAATCAATACAGCACGCTTTCCATCACCGGCTGCTTTTCTGTAATATGAAATTGTGTTTCCGTTATTGTTCTGTATGGAACACAACATGCATGTTTCATCACCGCACCACCGATTTAAAAAAGGCCCCACATGTAAGAATCATGAACTCCTTTGGCTGCTACATGTAGGATTTTGCATGCACAAATGGCTCTCAATTGCCAGACATTTTCGATTTAAAAGCCCGCTCCTGGCTGCAGTTCACTTTCCGGCCAAAAGGGCTCAGTGATGAGATGGAATTCATGTTTCTTACATAGAGCACCTTCAAATGGGGTAGATATGGCTAAATATCAATCTAGTCATGAATACGTTTTTTTTTACATTAAATATGCATTTGCCGTATGTGATTTGCACCGTTTCACTTACAAATACTTCTCACAGCGGATATAACACAAGGCTCGGTTTCCATAAATCACGTGGTTTTCAGGGCTGTTTAGAAAGATGAAAGTTTGTTTGTTAGTTTTGTTGGGACTCAAACTGCATCGGAGCAACACACCGAGGATCAGTGCTCAGAATATCGGTGAGAAGGCCGCTTACGTGTGTCTGATGGCATCGGTGTAACACTTGATAGCAGCTTCAAACTCCCTCTTTTCAAAGTGCACATTCCCTTTTGTTTTCATCGCTTCACTTTTCTAGAAATATACAAAAAATGAAAAATGAAAAGAAAAAATGTTCAGGAGAACCACACATTTTACTGCTCACTCTTTGAGTTAAAATACGACTCAATGACACTCTTAAACGTCCAACAGTCCTGACAATGGAGCTCATCTCCACAAGTGTTATGAACAGTGTATGAGGGCCCCCTGATTTGGGACCACTAACGCATAATAGTAGTAATGTGACGGCATCCTCATGTAGCTTACCTGGACATCCCCCACTACATGACAGACCGTCAAGGCCTTCACCATTGCCTCAGAGTTCACGCCCATGGATTGGATGAAATGAGCATCTGACAGAGGCAAAGAACATGTTGTGTTCAGGATAACGCAAGGTCAGACAGACAGACAGACAGACAGACAGACAGACAGACACTTACACTCTGCAAAAATATATTGTATTGCAACAAAGCAGGTTTCTTTGGAGCCGAGCTCCAGGACTAGTTTGCAGATGTCGGGCTCTCCCGCGTGCTGCAGCCACCGCAGTGCATCGTCCAGTACTTCAGGAACATGCTGTTGGCACACAGTAAAGCAAATCAGTCACAAAATGCTAGATTTATTATTTTGCGCTTGCCACCATAACGGCTCAAAGTTTAAAAAGGGTTTAGGTTGTGGTGAACGCAATGATGTGCACAAACATCAGCGATATATTGCCACCCCACTGTTTAGACAAGTGTAGTATTGGATAAAAGTGTCTGCCTTCAAAGTTAATGTAAAACAGCCATTTTTGTGGTTGGAACGGTGTACTCTTACAAACCGGTTAGCTAATTATTCAAACTCCTCACGTCGCCTGTGTTTGGACCAAAATGTTGCGCAAAATGTTGCACACACTGCAAAGTCTACAGCGAACGGCCAACTCTGTGCCCGCGTGAGAGGAAATAACTCTCCATATCAGCAGGTAGTGGTAGTCTGTATTAGTTTGGAAAAAGGAAAGACAAGAGGACTGCGAATATCCAAGCCATTGTTGTATTATACAGACAAGAAACAAAGCAGAGTTGGATGGTTGGTTTTGTAATATAGCTACTAGTTACATTTGAGAATATGTCTGAACAGTGCATGGCGTGCTTTCACAATATCAGCCGAAATGCTTTCTGGAGCTGACCGCCAAGCACAGCAATGATAGTCTGACTGCATCTCAACCCACTGCATTAGAAATGCAGTGGCAAAATATAGAATACTTAATACCCAAATAATACTTGGAGTAGTTGTATTTAATCAAGAGACATCCTACACTCTGGATAGGGTTAAGGAAAACGGGGCTGCTGGACGACACGTGATAAAATGAGCAAGAATCAGCCGCCATGTGGTCATATTAGCATATTGTCATAACTTACCAAGTTCAATTTATGGCTTATCCAGATCAAATGCCTTGCTTGGTCCAAGTTTACCTAAAACAAAAAGAGCAGGACATGAGCCATGTTGACCACAGGCTGTATATTATATTAGCATGTGCCATGACGCAAAGAATATAACTATACATTGGTTATATGCCGTAACAATAATGCTACAGCACCATGACTTTGAGGTACTCCAAATATTGAGTGGTTTTCTACAATTAAACGGTAAATAACAGGAAAATGTTTGATATACGCTTTGCTCCGTTGGTCTGGCAATTCTGCCGTCGGTGTGTGTTGAGGGGCGTGGTCAATTGACCTTATTTTTGCAGCCGATTGGATTAGACCTAGCTTAAAACGCCATTAGCAGTACTCGTCAGGACACAAAATTGGATCGATACAGGAGAAGTTAGCATGGTCCCTTTTCATTGAAGTACATAAAATTGTATAAAATGATTTATAAAGCAGTACAATATATATTGATAAAGCAGCATGATAAATCATCGTCACTCGCGGGGTTTTGAGGATTGACTGAGCGCTGTTCTGAGCATGGCCACCCGTGATTGGCCTGGTTCCAGACCAATATCTGGAGGCAAAACTCAAGTTGAGCTTGTGAGAGTCAGGCTGGCTTTATGAGGCCACCGGCTCAATTGATTTAGGAGAACGTACCCTCAGTCCCAATGAACCCTTTCAAAATGTTCCTAACTCGGCAATACTTACACATCCTCCTTCCAGTGCTCTGAGAATAGACTCAAGTACTTCAATCCGGTACAGGTGTATCAGCTCCAGGTCACTGGAACTAGGAAAAAGAACACAATCAGACTACATTTCCCAATCAAAAACCTGAACTAATGGTCTTTGTCTCTTTTGGCTCTTTGTCTTTTGTCACTGCCAACTTCGTCAAACCCCCTACATTCTGCTAGTGGCTAAACACACTTATGTGAGATTGCTTCAGGAAAGCAGGCAGATCACCTTGAAACAGATCCATGCATATTATATTGCATACATGTTTTAGACAAACCACGCAACTCCAATCAGATACTTACACAGAGTCTATGAAGCCAACATGCATGGCCCAACGTGTCGTACTGTTGACCCGTTGGCGCTGCAGTACCATGGGTAGCCAAAAGGAGCACACTTTCAGTGACTGGCCGTGTAGCTTTTTAAGCCTCAGAGGAATGTTGTGCCAGCTTTTATACGTTTCCTCTATAGTACACACAAAGACATAAAACATTAGCAAATAGACCATCCTTGCTATCATCCAGGTGTGAGATTAGCCCTACCAAGTGGTTTCAATACCAGTTGCTCCAGTCCCCTAGTAAGGGGGTAGAGATGAACCCAGTTTTTGAAACCACTTAGAATCACTTATCACACTCACAGCTGGTGGTCAAATATATCTTCTTCTTAATATTGATCGCGCGCGCACGCACACACACACACGCACGCACGCACGCACGCACACACACCCACCCTCAGGATGAAGGGTTAAAACTGGGCAGTCATCACCATATATCTGTGTGGGGGAGAGAGTCAAAAAAGTGAATCAGGCAAGTCCATGTACTGACGCTATGCTATCCTTAGTCTGCATGGCCATGGAGCCCAGTGCTTTGATATCTGCCACCAGTAAATCTCTCCCTCACATAAAATGGTACATTATACTGCAGGGTTGCTCACTGCTCAGCTGAATAGCTAACAAACTTAACAGACAATACAGGGATATAATTTCCTTCAATCAAAAATGTTAAAAACTTACAAGACGGGTCCGACATCTGAGTTCCCCGCAATCAAGTGACTCAAGATCGGAGTCTGAATCTGACATCTTGACGATCTGTTACAGAACCCACAGCTATACAGTGGTGTACACAAAAGGAATGTACATTTCACCTGTTCTCTGGTACATACAAAGTAGCCTTATTGCAATATTAAAGCTGCTGTAGGTATTGTAAAGAGAACAGATGTAGACAAAATCAATGGAAAATAAACAACCCCCAAAATGTCTCCTCCCTCCCATGTCCCTGCCCCTACATTCCTCCAACAGCGTTTCACTATGACTGACAGGAAACATTCCCCACACCAATGAAAGTAAATGCCCTGCTTAGTCAAAGTAGAAGGGAACAGTCTAAATAGTCTCAACTAGAACAAGTTCTCACAGCGTTAATAGCTTAAGACTGTGTTCTTTTGCATTTCATTTACAATATAGATATTACCTTTAGGGAATTTGGCGGACGCTTTCATCCAGAGCCACTTACAATAAGTATATTTGTTGAAAGAGCAAGAGAACAATATAACGCTGATGGTAAATAGAGATTAGAATAGAACAAGTTTCAAGCATTCATAATTTCTAGGTTAATGCAACAAGTGCATAGAATTTCTGTTAACGTTAATCTAATAATGTTGACAGAAAAATAGCAAGGATAAGAACAACAACATATAACCTACATATATGCTATTTAACATTGGAGTTGGTTGTGAAATTATTTGGTGGCATGATCCCTGTCGTGTTGTTACCATGTCAATATTAACTATGATCCCTGTATTCTGTAGTGCCATTTGCTAATTTTAGCGCAGCTTGTGGGTGTGTCGGGGCAGGGTGTCAAACGTGATGTGTCACTCAGGGAAATACAATAAAGTCCCTCCCACTTCACGGTTGGGTTTCTATTCTCCAGTCTGTAGCCATGTTTATAGGCAAGGGAAAATAGCCCATTTGTGGACATTGACCTGTCCTAACAAAAGGAGAACACTGGGAAGATTTAGTAAATGGTGACGACTGAATAAACGTTGAGACAAGTATTGTATATGTATCGCCTTATGCATCCGACATTGTTTCGCGCGGAAAGTATCGCCACGACTGCTCCGATGTGTGGCGTAATTAGGTTGGGGCTATTGTCTGACACAAAATCACCTTTTTGTAAACACGCATTATAAAACAACAACAACAACACATTTCAACTTAATGACCGAACTTCGCTTCCTTTTATCACGGAGCTAATGTTAGCCAGGACCAAATGCGCGTGATCAGTATATTAAGCTGTACACACGTGTCATATGAACAACACACAAAAGAATGTCGCAGTCACCGGAGGATTTACCTGTTCACTCCGCTGCGAAGAAAGAAGTAATGTGGATACGTTTGATCATGCTACTTCTACAACCACATAGCGGAAGTTGAAGTGCCTACCGTGGCGTCGTATGGGTTCGTTTTGCATGGAGCGGGAGGAGTCAGTATCGCTTAGCCAATGGAAAACTACCACTCTGGAAGAGCTGACGAGAGCAGACGTGTATCGAGACTAATGATTCCCATCGTTTAACCACATATATTTAAGTAGACAACTGGCGTTGGGAGAGGTCGAGCGGTTGGGGCTAGGAGGTATTTATCAGACTGACCTGACTTGACCGAGGAGTCGTGTTTTGGACAGGGAAAATTAAGTAAACAGTAAAACACAAAATTTCAACTGGGGGGACGCCAGGAAAACATGTTTTACTAGCTTCTAGCTTCATTCTCGCTCCCGAGAACATGCAACAATGTTTCCCTCGTATATTGTTTTTCTCCGCTTGACGCGTGACTTCGTCAAAATGCGAGCAATGAGGGGCTTTTAATTTGAAAGACATCCCCACGGTATTTCCGTCGCTGTCGCCACTGTTTGTTTTCTTGACGCCGATAAGCTAGTTAGCGCGCCGATGGGGTCAGTAACACTGTCACATAACAATGACCATTTCTAAAGACGGTCCATAAAATGCTAATCACATTGTGTTACGTATATCTTTGGGTGCGCTTTCAGAAGTGTTACTCGGTGGTGATACACAAAACCTTGCGCAGGCGATACGCGGACAACCGCTCGATCCGTTTCACCTTCTCTGTCCACCACTCAAAGCCCGAAAGGTCCCTGGGAAAAAGACAACCGACCTCCTACTCCGACCAGGGTCTACACACACAACCGATCCACGACCATGGTTCACACACACACCAGCAGCCCTGTCCGTCAGAAGAAACAATGTTACTCAAGCTGCGGGATAAAGCTGTTTACATCAGCAACCATCAGGTGATGGTCTGTTCACACTGTGCTGCACTGACATTTGCTTCGGAGGCGGATCTAAATGCAATATTTCCGAATACGGATGACTTGACATTAAGATATATTTTAGCTGTCATTTGTTTTTCATGGACAGAATGGAGGCATTGTTTTTTGTATTGGTTTAACGTAACTTTTAACTTTTAATCTCTAGACGTAATTCAAACACTTTAACCTTTATCTAGACAGATCTATATTCTATCTATGTATCATATGTGATGATCTGGATCTCTGTGTCCTATGCACCTTCTTCAGGTCTGCCTCGACCTCAGCAGGTGGACATTGATGGGGTCTGCTGTGGTAGGTGGCCAAAGGATAGACGACATTTCATTTATCGTCGAAGGCCCTTTGGGAAAGGATGTTGTCCAGTCATCTCTCCAGACATCCAACAAGAAAGTATGAAAAACACAATTAAAAAAAAATAGCACTCTACTTATTCTAAGTCGCTTCGGATAAAAGCGTCAGCCAAATGCCCTACTGTTTGGAGTCATACTTGGTAAAGGCATAGATGCTACCACAGTTTTACACTTTAGATTGAATGAGGATGACTGTCTGGAAGAGCTGTTTGTTTAGAACTTGCTTCATACGATAGTCGTTACTGACTCAGTCCCTTGATGAAAGCATGACAACTCTTTGAAGTAGTTCATCTCATCATGCTAATCATCATGACTGTAAAGACAATCGATAGCAAACAATGCATGCTTTCCCAGATATTGATAACCCATCAAGAACGTCTATTCTTGTCCCAGACTTGAGAGTTAAACATTCTGAGAATAGCTTCTAACAGTGATTGAGTTTTGGTATGTGTATATTCTGTTCTTGCTCTGTGTTTCGTAAAAAACTTTAATGCAACATCTCGCACATCTTGTTCACTTGTTCTCAGCTCCTTAAGTGGTCTGATTACTGCATCCCCTTGGCCTGTAGCCCTGGCCCACCATTCAAGGCTGTGGCCCAAGCCAGCGTGGATAACTTCAGTCGTCTGGGAGTGGCCTTCATGGAAGATCGTCTTCGCCTCGACAACGATCTCATACCTTCAAAAATTGTCTGTAAGTGAAAGTCAGCATCCTCATTGGACTGTATTATATATACACTGTCTGACACTGTCTGACTGTATTTCTTGCAAAACAATATAATCTTATAATCAAAACAATATAATCTTGCAAAATGCAAAGTCAATGGCAGGTAATTGATTTCCGATTTTTGTATTCTTAAAATTCCCCAAGCGGTCATTCTCCAAGAGTCCGCCATCAACACGTTGTTGGAGAAGCAACGTTCCGAAAGCCCTCTGTTAGCCAGCACGCTGATGTCAGAGTCGTGCAAAAGGTTCGCCGAGGACCAGCAGAAAGGGCAAGCGTGTGGAAAGGGAAGCCTGCTGCTGATGCCTGATGCCAGGAGGAGGTTGGAGGACAGACGAGGTTCAGAGCCACTCTGCGGGTCCCTTGGGTCGGGGCCCGCCGCCACCAGCGCCAAGGAGGAGGACCATTCCCTGAGAAACCACGATCACAGGGATGGCCACGGCCACCACCTCCACTTGTCCAGCTGTAACGAGTGTCTGGAGCTAGAGAACAGCACCATTCTCTCCGTCAAGTTTGCCTCCGCCGAGAACATTCCCAACCTACCTGATGACGACGACGCCACCTGCTCGGACGCTGGCAGCTGTGGCGGCGGCAGCGGCATTGAGGCTTGGAAGGGATCCGAGGGTGGTGCAGAGGGGTTCCCTGGCCACCACGACGTGATGGGTGGCAAGCCGCCCAACGTGTTGGTGTACACGGGCGGTTGCCAGGAGCGCTTCCACGCAATCCGCCAGCTGCTGGCCGAATGCATCGACATGGACAGCTACGCGGTGTACCCGCTAAAGCCCCAGCAGGCGCTGAGTGAGCCGTGGCTGGAGAGCACCCGACTGCTGGTGCTGGCCGAGGAGGAGCCCCTGGCGCCCCAGCTGCAGGCCCGCTTCCTCAGCTACCTGGACCACGGCGGCAGGGTCCTGGGGCTCTCCTCCACGCTGTGCCCCGCCGGGCTCTCCCTGGAGCGGCCGGTGCAGCAGCAGCAGCAGCAGCAGCAGCAGCAGCAGCAGCACGGCGGCGGCGGGCAGCAGGTGAGGACGCTGAGCTTCACCCGAGAGGACAGCACGGAGCTGGAGCTCAGCGTCCTCCCCAGCGGGAACATCTTTGTGAGGGAGGCGGGCGGCGGCGGGGAGGTGGAGCTCTGGGGGGAGCTGAAGGGGGGCGCCGGCGCCCGGCGGGGCAGGACTGACATGGTGATTATAAGGATAACTCACGGTGGCGCCGGAGGGGAAGCTGTCCTGTGCCAGGTAAGGCGCCCTGCGGGCTTCCTCACACAACCGCTGATCATAGGAAACTGATAGAAACTGAAGCCCCTTTAATGTATGAACGCCATTATTGTGATTTTGATCATATTTAGATGATATAATATTCCAACCTTCCCTGTGCGGTGCCAATGTGCCCGCTGCTTTTACATTTATTTTCTTTTAAGCAACAACAGGTTTTCCGAACTTATCGTCATTAGCTGTTTAGAGTCCAATACAACAGCTTTAATGATCGTTATATAATGTAGGTGTTTGATATAGTTTTTGATTCTCAACAGATTGGCAGATATTGTTTACCACGGATACTTTTTATGTATTTTTTGGACGCGCATGCAAATCTAACATTGTTTGACTGCAGGTACACTTGGAGCTGGCTCCGAGCTGCGAAGGGGTGGCGTCGGAATCCTTTGATGAGCTAAAGGTTAGCAATGGCCGGCGCTACGAGGTCCTGACTGAAATCCTCACCTCGCTGGGCCTCAACTGCGAGCTCACCCAGGTTCCAGCATCTAGTCCTGTCTACCTGCTATCCACCTCACCGGTATGACCAGTTTGCCAATTCATTATTTCTATTATAATCACAATAGAAACTAACATAGGTTGCATTCCGTTAACACTCACACCAGTGTCCTTCACCATTCACACCATGTAACTCGCCGTTTACAACACACAAGTCAAGCCAAGGGTAACATACGTAACGTATGTTGAATCAGGACTAAGAGGCTAAATCAATTCGGTTTATCAACATGTTATAGGGTGAATTAGATTATCTCAGCGTAGACTTATATGTTTGTGTGGCATTAGAATACAGTATCTTGTTCAGAGATAAGGATGGACACATTTGTACTTTTGTACATCTCCTTCATTTGTGCATTTTGGAGGTGTACCACAAGGGGGCAACAACACTCCACATGACTCATTTGTTCTAGCTCTATAATCTATAATATAGATCTATTGGTTAGTGAATGTAGTTGTCATTTTAGGAAGAAAGATGGATGTTATTTGATACTGAGTATGTTTAAAATAACTTTTAATATTATATGTTTTACCTTGAACAAAATACCAAACAAATGACTGTCGTGACTCCTTCAGCACTCAAAGAGCAGACAACTAAGCATTCGACAAAACGTGGCATAAGACACGTTTCAATGAGAATTGTACACAAGAAACAAACTAAACTATGAAAAAGAAAAGAAATGGGTCTTTCATACACTACAGTATACCGTATAGTGTAGAACTGGGGTGTCAAAATCATTTGAGATTGAGGGCCATAACAGACCAAATGCTACTTCGCAGGGGCCACACTATAGATTATACATAATGAGACAGTTTCAAATGTCTCATTACCTTAATTCAATGAAATGAGGACTATACACAAGGCTACAGTCAGAGATTTAGGCCAACTTGTTTTATGCCTTTTTCTCAATATTGCTCTTTAATGCGGCATTTCATTGCATTGTCAGAAGAGTCAACTGAGAAATGTCAGCAAAACAGTCTTAGCTCCGTCTCCAGCTCCCTGAACCTGAAAATGTACATTGAAACCTGTGCTGCTTCGTGGTTATTTGTAGGAATTACAATAACATTTTCTGTGATTATGGATAAAATGAAGAAATCACTAAGAAGAAATCAATCAGGGGCCGGATTAGATCGGCTCACGGGTCGCATGTTTGACACCCCTGGTATAGAATACAGTTCTCCGTACTTTCCCTTCATAGGACAGCAAGGCCAGTTTCCTGAAGAAGCTGCACCGCTCTGTGGACAAAGAGTCCTGTCTCCGGCTGTCCAAGGTGTCGCTCAGAGTGATGTCCGGCGCCGAGCAGGACGGCCCGGCACCAGACGCAGGCGCCTTGGTGTTGGTTACCCGGCCCCCAGAACCCCCCGGCTGGGACCACTTCAGCTGGGACGCCTACAAGAGCCACCTGCGCACACGTGTCCTGGGCCGCACCGTGCTCTACGCCGACGTGATACCCACCACCATGGACCTGCTGGAAGGGTAATGCAATCTGCTTCTCTATGGGAGGGCGGAGGAGGGTGATGGGGTTTATACAGGTCTGTCCGAAGGTAGTGTACCTTCTATGGGAGGGCGGAGGCACGAGGGCCGTGGCGAGGCAGGGTGCTGCGGTAGTGAAAGGCAGCGGGTTCGATCCCCCAGTGTCTGCAGGCTCACCTGACTGGAGGATGCAGGATGGAGGATCACCCCTGGCTGACGCTGAATTATATCATCGCTCCTCGGAAGAAAAAGCCTCCGCAAAATGACGAAATTGCGAAAAGATACAATTTCACAAAAATGACACGAGGGGTTGACAGCATGTTGAAGATATTTTGTACTAATAAAGTAGAAGTAAGGACCAGTGATTCCCCTCTGGCCGAGTATGATA
>OMOU01065224.1:0-13063 GCA_900312585.1 Malacocephalus occidentalis | reverse complement strand
GTGAGCGTGCGCGCGCCCCCTTTTTATTTATTTATTTTTGCTGGTGTGGGTGTAATCTGACCCCTGTGTGTGGGGGGGGTGTACCGTACCTTAAGCTTTATTGCAATTTGGGTGTGAAACGTCAACATATGTGTTGAATGTTGCTGTCGGCGACCAGCGCTCTCCAGGCTTTTAGTGCTCCCTCCCCTGGCTCCACTCAAAGGGTAACCTGGGCCACCGTTGGACCACGTGGCCCCGGGCTGCCCGGAGGAGCCCTATCTGCTCTAAAGTCAACAGCACAGCCGTGGGTGAATAACCTCTGGGCTTCCTCTGGGCTATTTTGGTCCAATCGATAACCTGGACTCAGCCGTTTCAAGTGTACAATACAACAAATCTCTGTTTCAGCCTCGCCAGCATTATGATAGTGAACCGTGAACATTTTCATTTCGTCTTATTTCTCTTTTTGCTGTCCCGTTAATTCTCGTGGTTTTCTCCTGCTGTGCGCGGCAGGGTCTGGTGTACACCAACACGGACGTGGAGGAGGTGCACGTGTGGATGGTGAAGCATTTCACCGAGCACCCGTTGTTCACACGGGTCCCCGAGGACGAGCTGGTAGGAGCCGCTGTTGGACCTCTCAAAACTGCCTGCAAATACCTTTTATAACCGTATCAATTCAATATCTTGTGACGTAGCAGTACTCACAATGTGGTACAAAGTAAGATGATTATATTGACAGTGTTTCCCCCATATTTGCATTTGTCGTTATGATTAATGCGTCCAGTATTACCTGCAATAGTTGTGCATGATGTTATAGCTTGCATACCAACTAGAGTCGTTTGAGAACGGAGCTGTGGTATCCATCCAGGTGTCAAACACCTGGATGGATGAGTGTGTGTTTAAAAGGATGTGTGGGGTTTTAAAAGCTTTTAAGTGAAACCCTGTATTTCCCTGGGCAGGTGGGGGACGTGATCATCGGTCGTCTGGGTACCTGCACCGAGGAGGGCAAGAAAGTGCAGAGGAACGGAGGGAAGAACTTCCTGGCCGTTTTCCGAAGGATTGAGGATCCAAATTGACCAATGGCTTCCGCCGGGTTAGTTGGTATTGTAAGATAAATGTACAGACAGCCTAGCGGCTGGCCAATCAGATGTCTTGTTTCCATGAAACCGAGCGCTGTAGGTTTGATTTGGAGACAATTCAACCCTCGTCATCTGTGGTTGAACCTGATTGTTGTTGTTTTTTACTGTCAAGAGATGTGCATTATTGGCTCCAATTTAAATCTCAAAATATTTTGTATTGTATACATGTTGTTCTGAGAACCATATTTTATGCTTTTATTTTATTAGCAACTTCATTTTTGCAAAGGAAATGTCACCAGCAATCAGATTAAACTGGCAGTGACTTGACTTTACGATACAGTTGTTTTGATGATGGTGATGTTTTGGTTGTGTGTTGCAGAATTAAAGTGTCACTTTCAATATTCAATATTCTTTCAATATGACTTGGTGGGTTTTTACATAAGCCACATAAGGGACTGAGCTCAGGAGGTAAGAGCCCTCACTGGTCCTGACGTGTTGGTTGTTACCTTGCATGTGTGAATGGGTGAATGTCAGCCAACCGTAAAGCCCTTTGGATTAAGGCGATATATAAATCTATATATATATATATATCTATCTGCATATTTATGCTTTTGAAGTGTCGTTCCGTTGTAGCTGCGGGGTGTTGGTTATCCCAGCGGGACGGTACACGTCTTGAACGCCGCAAACTGGAATATTTCCAAATTCTGCATAGAAAAACAGCGCTCCAATGCACTTGGAAATTGGTAAATGTAGACATTGGTTTACTGCTTCACGTGAAACCAATTTAACATTTATTTATTTTTTACATTTGTTTCAACATTCCCTTGGCTGAGTTTAAAAGTAATTACTGACAATGTTTTGCTATTCTGACTCACGACACGTGTACATCTACAGGGTTTATGGAATAAACCACTGTTCAGCTGTCTATCCAACGGCCTATATATAATATATGTATACAATGTATAGAATATAAATGACCAAATTACCCTGACCTACGTTTTCTATGCTCACTTTCATACTCGATTCCTTGGCCCTCCTGTTCTCGTTCCTCAAGTAAGCACTCACATGCCCTCGAATTGTATTGAAAGCAGAAACTATAAGGCCATATTGTTCCTGGGGCACTTCTAAACATCTTTTCAATGGATCACAAGTTCTCAGCAAAAGACAAAAGCATCATTTGTTGTTAGATGGTCTCACTGAGGAGGAGTAGTCAAAATCTCTGAACTGTGCGCACATTCAGTGTTTTATTGTTTATTGTTCATGGGAATAAGTTGAACTTTGCGTGTCTGTGTTCCAATGAGCGTGTATGATCACTGCCTTGCTCCGATGTCTGCCATGTGTGCTTTGGTGTTAGATGATTTGTGCAATACTTAATCAGGTCAAAGGTTATGCCTGGGCAATGATAGGCGGTAGTCCTCGGCTGGTGTTAAATACACCTGCATCTGTTACAACTTGGATTTTTATTAATACGCTACTACTATCATTTAATTAGTGGGTGATCTATTCCGCTGTTGATATTCCGTGTAATATCAATATATTTTATAAACTACTTAGCAGACTAAAGAGACAGTGGTGGAGATGCATGTCATTGGGAAGAAGCACACCTGGATTGGGCCAACAGGTACACAGCAGAACCTGGCGATCAAACCCAGTTCCTTTGGTCTATAGGAGTCAAACACTCAGCTCCATATCCTGTATTTCTATAGACGTATATGTGGCCCAGTGCTCATCCTATCTTCATCTGACTTGTCCCAACCATTACATTCCGCTGAAGTGTGTGGCCCTTTGCCACCGGGATCCCTCACGGCTCCCTACCGGGCCCACTTATACTGTAAACATGATCGTTTCTTGCTGTCGTCACATCCCAGTATGTTTTAGCTGTCAGCTAAACTCTTAATTTAAATGACAGCGCCACTTGTATGCCCGTCACCTCAGACCTGAATCTTGACGAGACGTTGCAGCATTCCTCCTAATGCTTGCAGAGTATTTTCCACTGGAGGACATTCAACATGGAAAATGACAGATGTGCCATTTTGTCATTGCATCGTTGCTCTCACCAGTGTGAGAGAGAGCGTCTAGAAAAGGCTTAATGGAAGGTAATAGCTATAATAAACACAGAATGACAGAACGAATGTCACATAAAAAAAACGATGCAGACAGTAACAAGATGAATTGCAATTCATTACTTTCCACCTCTGGCTATAAAACATTTCACAATGGTGTTCTGTGTCTGTAGTTGGATATACAAATGTTGAGGACTTTTAGTCGGATGGGATGTCCATCAATGACACAAAAAGATTCCTATGACCTTCTTGTGTTATCTGTGATTCCCTGTCAACGAACCCCTAACCTTAATCCCGATGAGTCTAACACTCAATTGTGTAACATTGCCCCACATCAATTTCCAGGTAAACCTGCATACTTCCACATCAAGTTAGAACAGGAAGTCATGTTTGCTATAACAGCTGTCTACCTGCGGCCCAGACAGACAGAGAGACAGGGGAGACAGACAGACAGACGGCGGCTATGACCTTTATCACAATCTGCAGTGTGCAGCCCTCCCCCATGGCCCAGAGCCAAGAGGGTACAGGGAGAGACCTGCCCTGGGCTGTCCCCCCATGTACCGTTGCGTGCTCTCTGCATGGGACACCTCAGTTCACCATGGCCACGATGGCAGGACTCATCATGTGAAAATGACTTGGCCAGGGTTTTTCTTTTTTTACATTAATCATGGTTTGGTAGTCGTATTTCAATCAACTGTTTGTGTGGATGCAGTCCAGAATGCACAGGGAATCATGTCTACTGTAAAATCCAAAATAAGGCGTCCACTTAAAAGAGTTTTTTCCCCCCCAGACATTTTAATGAACAATATGAGGGATAAGCCGTGAACTTTTACAATATGTTGCAACCCAAAAAAAGAAACAGTTGAAGGGGGCTATATTATTAAAAAAGTTCCAGGGGTCATGGGTTATCACGTTTGTAGATAACTGTACATTTTCCGTTCAGAGAACCTATGACCAAGTGACACTCGTATGCACTGTGTCTCGTGCCTTTAACAATCTTTGCTCTTCCGTTTACCTTTTGTCCTGTTCTACGATTACGGGGGTTACTTGTGTAATCGAGCAGTTACACTGTTAATTAGGAACCTGAACCAAGCGATGTTGAGCGAGAATATTAGACAGAAAGTATGCATATACCATTATATTTACTTCTTTAGGCTTCTTATCCGCAGGTCCAAGCCCCAGAAGATGTGCAAGACATGCCCGCGAGGGATGGAGCAGGTGCTTTTTGTGTCAATATTTGGGTTGCTTCCTAGCAATATTATCTGTTGTTACTGTCCAACACTGAAAACACCCTCCCAAACAGCAGCCTACGGGCCAGGTGACATTTGACATCTTATGCTGCTTCAAGTGGACCAATGGCAGAATGTCCTGGAGTCACCTTTGGTACTTCATTCATGCATTTTATAGAAAGATTTTATGTCAAAAACGTTTTTTTTGCATTTGTAGTCCTACATTTCAGGTATTATTTGGCTTATTAATTCGTGACCACTCAAGTCTTAACCCTTAACCCATAAGCAATTAAATACAGAATCATGTTCAATGTCAAATGACATTAAATGTCTAAAGGCCGACTTAACATAGCATAGTTCATGGCACATTGAGCCGATTATAGTTGGAATTATATCAGGTCAGAACCCTAGTGCTTAAGTCATTATTAGCTCAGAAAATCCAAAGTCAGCTAAATATTTGCAGCAATATTACAGCCTAATTATTGTTGTTTGGACATAGCAGTCATGCCATCGGGTTAAGTGATTGAGCCGCACTGGATTGTCTAATCTCAGCAGCAACGTAGACTATTTGCATTTCTTCCTATGTATTCACCATGCTGTATGTTAAGCCAATGGACTATGAGCTGTCTGGAGGAATACCACCTCCTCCACCTCCACCTCCACCTCCGCCGCTCCACATGCGCTCTCTCAGGGGATGGTCCAACCTCAGCCATCTGATTGGACACACCTTCCAAATAGTTTGAACTTCTCTTGCTCCCTCTGTAGTAGGCGGGCCATGCATGACGTGATACCACACCGTTCATTGGCTCAGCATTATACATCCACATCCTTTCTTTGTGGGTTTTAGTTGTGCATTATAAATACTAGACCCCCCCAGCTGACAAATGTATTCGGGTACCAAGGCCACTTGTTGTTGAAGCCAGAGGGGGGCCACCACATCATCACATCATCTCCCCAGCAGCACACCGCCACCAACCCATGCTCTACCAGGATGCTGCAGCAAGCTCTCAACAAGGTGTCCAGCCGGAGCGCGTCTCCTCTCATCAAGTGGCTGGAGGGATGGGCGGAGATCACTTCGTTTGCCGTGAAAAGAATCCCGCGCACGGCACAGTCGGTGAAGTCTCTCGCAGAGATGCCGGGACCGTCCGTCGGCAGCTTTGCATGGGACTTGTTTGCAAGGAGAGGACTGTCGCGACTCCACGAATTACAGGTTGGTTGAATGAACTCCGTTTAAAAAATACAACAATAACAAAAACGCAATGCAAGTAAAACATCACCATCACCTGCTGTCTTGCTCTAGTTGGAGGGCCTACAGCGCTATGGCCCCATGTGGAAGGCGAGTTTCGGGCCCATCCTCACCGTGCATGTGGCGGAGGCGTCCCTGATCGAGCAGATACTGAGGCAGGAGGGCCGGCACCCCATGCGCTCAGACCTCTCCTCCTGGAAGGACTACAGGAAGCTCAGGGAGCACCACTACGGGCTCCTCACGTCGTGAGTATAGTAGTAGCCGGAGTCCTGTACTCACTAGTCCCTTGTCTAGGTCTTTGCACTGGTTGCTGTTTTAGCATCAGGGCGTGTCTAAAATCATCATTGTTCAAATAATTCTAATGATACTGTATATCCTTGCATTATCCTACGATGCACTTTTACTATACTTTAAACTGTCACATACTTTGTGACGCAGTGATCTACAGTATATATTTAATGTTAAAAGGACCAGGCCAAAAAATATTTCCCCTATGCATCAAATCGTATATATTTTCAAGTGCATGTGCGCGTCTGTGTGTATGTGTGTGTGCGTCTGTGTGTGTGCGTGTGTGTGGATGTTCCAGCGAGGGGGAGGAGTGGCAGAGCGTGAGGAGTCTCCTGGCCAAGCACATGCTGCGCCCACAGGCCGTGGAGGCCTATGACCACGCCCTGAACGCCGTGGTCAGCGACCTGGTCAGCAAACTCCGCCACAGCCGCCGCCGACCCGACGGCCTGGTCCCGGACGTGGCCAGCGAGTTCTACCGCTTCGGCCTGGAGGGTGAGCGGGGCCATCGTCATTATTACACGTTACACGACACACACCGTGCAGAAACGTTCTAACTGTAGGATGTCAAGATGACCCCCGGTTGTGTCATTAGATTAGATTAGTAGAGATTTGAAGTGCAAAATTAGGAAAACAAAAGTATCCTTGCAAACCGAAGCAGAAACAGCATTTCAAAGGTGAAGGTCATCCCTTAGGCATGGAGGTCAGACCTTAAATTAAAGGACTGGTACTTGTTACGTACTATAATCCTAATTGTTTAATTAGGATTATAGTAATTTGTTGTTTTAGAATGTATACTGAATACTGAATACTGCAGGAGTGAATGGGGAGTAAGCATTCCAAGCATTCCATTTCGTTCCATATAGCAAAAAAGAAATCTTGAATCTTGAATCTTGAATCATTTTCCATCGCTCCCCATTTCTCTCTCTTTCTCTCTCGCTCTCTCTATCGCATTCTCTTGCCCTCTCTCCCTCTCCTGCTCTTCTCTCCATATATCTCCTCATCACCCCTCACCACCCATCTGCAGGTATTTCCTCGGTGTTGTTTGAGTCCAGGATCGGTTGCCTGGACCCGGTGGTTCCTGTGGAGACGGAGCGCTTCATCCAGTCCATTAACACCATGTTTGTCATGACGCTGCTCACCATGGCCATGCCCAGCTGGCTCCACCGGCTGCTCCCCAGACCCTGGAACACCTTCTGCCGATGCTGGGACTACATGTTTGACTTTGGTCAGTAAACACGGCATCACATCCATTTGGTCATCAATACATCCTTGGTTATCTATTACCGTGGGCCATTGAAATGATAGGACAGTTCAATAGGCAGTTCTTAAAATACATATGTTGTATTTGCCTGTATTGATTTCTATTGTATATTATTTATCTTCGATAATATTTATATATTTTTAGATAGGAGAGGTAATATCAAGCACTTTGTTTTATATTCCTCAGCACCGCATAATATTTGCATACTTACATGAATATTACCAGGCAGCCTCATTGATCACTGAATGATGGCCCCTCAACTATGTTTATTAATATATACATATACTGCATGTATTCCTGTAGCTAAAGGTCACATCGACGATCGCCTGAAGAAGGATGCGGAGACCGTGGCTCGTGGAGACAAGGTGGAGGGGCGCTACCTCACCTACTACCTGACCCAGGCAGGCCTGCCCATGAAGACCATCTACAGCAACGTGACTGAGCTGCTCCTGGCAGGAGTGGACACCGTAAGGAGGCCTCTCTTCATCTCTTCGCCAGTTATTCAAAGAGACTTCTAGTTATTTAAAACTTTTTGCACTTTTGGTCAAATTGGGAGTATAATAAGTATAATTCACAGACTCACAACCCAGATCTCTAAATGAATTTGGGGCACTGAGCGACAAACACAAGCAAAAGAAACATCTCAAAACTCAGATAAATTCAGATAATTAGAAGCATTGACATATTCAGATAGCAGCCATTTTGTCCTCTGTGCTGACCCTGACTATGGCTCTGTACACTTCACACATGCACCGCGACACATGCGCCTGTGTGTAAATATTCAAGTGAATTGAGCCCTCGTCTCTTGGCCTAGATCTCCAGCACCATGTCCTGGTCGTTGTACGAGCTGTCCCGGCACCCTGAGTTGCAGGCGTCCCTCCGAGCGGAGGTGTTGTCGGTCGTCGCCGGTCGTAAGACACCCAAGGCGGCAGATGTTGCTCGGATGCCGCTCCTGAAGGCCACGGTCAAGGAAGTACACCGGTAAGAAATGTACAAAAGATATAATATAATATTACAAATATTGCTTGTGTATGTGTGCAGTGGTAATAACATGACTGTGCTCTCTTCAGATTGTACCCCGTCATCCCCGCCAACGCCAGGGTGATCACCGAGGGAGACATTGAGGTTGGAGGCTACGTCATTCCAAAAAATGTAAGCTTCGACACTTTTTTGTCCATAAGGATATAATATCCATTACATCCATTTGCTTCCATACATCTATCCATTCTAGTTCTAAGGAAACTCACCTTGAGTTTGTGATGTGCAACACATTTCTATCCACGTTATTCTCCTTTATTTAAATCCACTCTGTCTGTGTGGTTTCCACCCATCTGCAAGGCCATATCTCGCTGTGTAGTTAACGAGGGACGGTGAGGTCAGTGGAACATCTAGATCACTCGCTCTACATTTGAATCTCCCCAGACACTGATTACACTGTGCCATTTCGCAACGTCCCGGGACCCGGCGGTATTCCCGAACCCGGATGAGTTTCAGCCCCACCGCTGGCTGAGCCGGGACCAGAGCCACCACCCCTACGCCTCGGTTCCTTTTGGGGTTGGGAAGCGCAGCTGTGTTGGCCGGCGGATCGCAGAGCTGGAACTCTACCTTGCCATCGCCAGGGTCAGTGTGATGAAATGAAAGTGTTTCCTTTGTAAAGGGCTTCGTGGCATGCCAGGCAGAACTCCAGGACATTCACGAATATGCCAGAATGTGCATATTTCCTAAAGTGTATCAACAGTCTCTCTCAATCATAATGTAAACGTTTTATTGCTAATATTGTGATAATGAATTGCGTTATTGTGATGATCAGGATTACAGAACATGTTAAATTGGATCTGAATCTGCATGCCTCCATACATGAAGAGACATACAGCTATCTATACGCCAAATGTTTTCTATTGAATCAGAGGATATATTACGCTCCAATTCAACAAATTCAAAAATATTATAACAGCAATATAATCGGCGTGACATTGTCTTGATGTGTGAATAATTCGTTTTTTTTCTTTTCCTGGTGCAACCAGATTGTGATGGAGTTTGAAGTGAAGCCGGACCCAGACGCAGGAGCTGTTAAACCCATGACCCGGACTCTCCTCGTTCCTGAAAATGCCATTAACCTCCAGTTTATTGACCTATGACCTGTAGCTCTGATTAGTTCGCCTACATGAAAATCCACCAGACTAGACTAGACTCATCATTTGCAAGAGAATGATGCAACTAACATGATTACTCCTTGCTCCGTGTTACTCCCTTCAGACGTCTTGCTAGAGATTTGGGCAATTGGGCACAGAACACTTGAGACGATTGTATGGCTAAAAGGAATTATGTAATTCATTTCAGTTCAAATGTAGCTGTTCTCACTGTTGTGTAGAGTGTATTTTTTTATAAGATGATCATGGTGAATTATCAGAAATAGTTATATTTGCTGGGTCTCATGAGCAATGGCAGCTATTACTTGAAAAAAATCCCTTTTAATCATGCATTTTGCCACATTTCAAAATGCAGAAATACAGCACAGTCTATATATAGTCACACAGTGTGTGACTATATATACAGTATAAAGAGAGAGGGGGAGGGAGCGAGAGAGAGAGATCGTCTGTGAATGTATGTATGTGCACACAGTGCAAATGTCTATATGTATTTATCTACCATAGAATATTTTATCATGTTTAAAGCTAAAGTGACTGCATAGTGGCAAAGTGAGTGACTATTAGAGATATTTTATAAATCTTCTGAATTCTGTATTTATTCCTACGTAACATCCTGGAAGTGTGTATATTCAACGGCCATGGTTTGTATAACCTGAGTGTAGCATGATGGAAATTGTACCAGATGTATATATCAACAATTTTCTAATGAATCATTTACGTGAATACTTTTAGGTGTTCATACTCATTTGAAAAAAGACTCCCCACGTCCCCACGTTGACCTGGTTGGTTACCTATGAGGTCTGTCTGGCAGGCTAATATTTAAACACGTAGGTAGGCAGTTATTTCTAAGAAATACAGTGCTGTGTACTATGGTTCCTGTAGGGCATGGCAATGACCATGGACGTTGTATTACAATGCACTAGTCTGGGTCAGTCGATCGTTTGCAACAGAAAACCAATATCTTGCAATACATGTCTAGTTCTGTTCCAGATGTTTCATAATAAAACCCACATGCTCAGAAAATCGGCATTGGCTGCACAGAGTTCTGTTTCTACCTGTCTTACTTGTCTGCCTTTCTTTCCAGCCCTTTATAGCTATGAATACAACCTCCATTTGACATTTGACACAAGCAATAAACTACTTGGCAATACAAATAGCCTGCATTGAATTTAATAAATAGTTAGTAGAAGTAGTAGTAGTTGTGATGGAGGTGGTAGTGGTAAAGTTACTTTGACCTCTTAAAAAATGGCTACATTGTTCAATAGATGATATTACAATAGAAGGCAAAAATATGAAGATTAGTAAAGTATTCTGGCTTTGTTTTTAAAAGGACCAAGGGTGGGAGGGGGTGTCACAAGTCTCTCCAGCAGGGGGCGACTGATCTTTTTTATTGAACATTGGCAACAACAACAAAAATCCATTTCGGTCTTCGGTGTGTGTCACAAGCTCAGGCCCAGAGAATCTGTAGGGGATCATTCAAAACTTGCCACTACAGCGAAGCTGGTGGAAATGGGAGAAATGCAGGATCAGAAGAGTGAAGGTGATACTGGAAAACTGGGTTAATCTCCAGGGGAAATAGGATACACATCATGCCATGAGTGTTTTAACAGACTGCTGGGAACATAATCAGACAGAATTCACAAGTTTTGGATGGATGGTGATGCAAAGGCAGAAAACATAGAATGACGTCAATTACAATACAACCCCACAGTTTCAATTTCAGAGCAACTTCCAATATGGCGCATAGTCCGGAACTATTTTGATCAGTATTTTCCAGACGCTGTAGCAGTATATATTCCAGTGAGTGAGTCATGTATTAAAGGGGACATCTTTTGCCACCAGGTGCGAGTGTGATCTAGATCAGTCTACCATCCTACCCAGTGGACTGTACCGACAGTTAAACTGTCAGGCAAACACCATTAATTTTGTCAGGCCTCTTGGGGAAAACAGCGGAGGGCTGTTTATGCCCTCTAGAGGGCTTTCTTTTTAAATCCATTTTTGTATTTTCTGCACTCCAGTCCTGTTGGTGGCAGTAATGCACCGTTAGGCTGGTTTCATTCAATAAACATAAAAGAAGAAGAATAACTGCCACAGGAAAACAAGGAAACCGTAGAAGAAGAAAACGTAGCTAACTGTAGCTACCAAAGCTAAACATAGATTTCGTTACACGAGTTATACTAATAGAAACAAACCAAGCCATTAGGTGAGCATGCTACGATTTTAAACGCACTAAAACGTATCTGCTTCATAACAAACATAACAGAGGTGAGTGATACGGCGGAATTAATATTAATATATCTAGCTAATTAAGCTAGCTTATGCTAGTTGCACGTAGCTTATCATAATTACCTCTGGGTTTAGGGGGTAATGACGGTGATAGCGCTAACTAGTTTGTTTTATTAGGAATATCGGCACAATCTGATACCATATCTGGCTTAGTATAGTTGCTACTCATATCCTAGTTTGGGCCGCAGACGCTACAAGTCATGTCAACAAACGTCTGCTAATGTAGCAAGCACCTGCTTATGTTCCTTGTAAACAATAGCACGAAGCCTTCCAGATGCACCCAAGAGCGAAATAATCCTTGTTTACTGAAACATTATATATATATATAGTTGGATGAATGCAGATTGATGGAGCTACTATAGCACCACTAAGCCTGCCTAACTAAATTGGTTATTGTGTGACATAGTGTGGAAGTGTCTACCTAGATTTATACTGACTAGATCAGTTTAGCAGTTGGTACGGTCCGCTAGGTAGACGGATCTCGTCAGCAACTATCTAGGTGGACACTCCCACCTTTGATGTCATTATGTCACAATTACAATTTTGAAAAGGCTTGTATTGGCTAATCACTCTCACATCTGGTGGTGTAATATAGGAATGACCCTGGCGATGGTGGTATAATATAGGACCCCACACTTATCTTGTTTATAGCATGTCCAATAGCATGCAACAGCCATTACATATGCTAGTATGTCAACCTCCACACTGTGACTGTCCAGATGCAGGCGGGTGCACCTGTAGGCACGCCGATGGCAGCAGCAGGTGCTCAGAGTCGGTCTGAGGATGAAGAGCCCACAGGGAAAAAGGATTTGAAGAGGACAACCACCCAAGCCTTTGGCGGTGGGATTCCCAAACGGAGGAGCTCGTCCAGGTTTGATTGCCTCCAATCCCGCGTGCATTGTACAAATAAAAACATTATTTTGATTGGTTGCCTGGTTGCTTTTATGGAGATTTACTTTTGCACGAATATAATCCAATTTTACCCATAGGTCAATTAAGAGGAAGAAGTTTGATGATGAGCTGGTGGAAAGCAGCCTTGTGAAGTCATCAACCAGAGTCAAAGGCCCACCCGTCATAGAGCCAATCCGCTGTTCGGGGAGTGAGCCATCATCCAATGAGAAAAAGAAGGTAACTGAGACTGTAAGAATTGCCATAAAGATGCTTTGTGTAACAAATGTACTGTACTAAATCAGAAGATTAGGAAGGAAACCTGCTTAGTCGAACTCTGTCTTCGCTGACAACAATGCTACAGACTGTATGCACCTTTCTGCGCTTGGCTCGTCTTGTGCTCATCTTTGTTCAGTGTCCTCAACATGCATGGGCTTTGAATCTGGGGAGGAGCTGGTGGCTCTCTCCAATATTGTGAATTTGGACTGCAGTACTAATTTTAAAGGCTCTGTGTCATTCTTATGTGCATATGTGCTTTTGATTAAAGTGTACTAAAATGACAGACGTTCAGAGCTTTTTGATTTGTTATCAACATTT
>OMOU01065218.1:0-13185 GCA_900312585.1 Malacocephalus occidentalis | reverse complement strand
ATGGCAACATGCACACTCCACACAACAGAGGACCATTTGATCTGCTACACACACACATGCGCGGATGCACGCACACATCCACACACACACACACACACACCCAAAACACAGATTATTGAAACCGAAAGCAATCCGGGTATATAATCCCTCCAGCGGGTTCTGGGTCTCCCCCTGGGTCTCCTCCCAGTCGGATGTGCCCGGAAAACCTCTAAAGGGAAGTGCCCGGGAGACATCCTGGTCAGTGAAATACAGTATATACTTAATAGTGGTAAAAACAGTATATTTTGTATGCTCTGTATGCTATAAAGATATTGGAAGATCTTTAGTAGGGAATCTACTGTGTGAAATCAATTCATATTTGTGCTTGGCCAAACATAATATCAATAATGTAACATTTATTTAGTTTTTCTGAAAACTTAAATAGGTAATGCTTGCTTTAATGAACTGTACTGTAAGATAAAGACTTACCTGCATATGTTTTTGCCTGCTTGGGGCAATGTCAATGAATATCACATCAGTGTTTCAATTAAGAATGGAACTTTCATGGGACTTCATTGTCATGGAGAAGAGGCCTGGGGTGGGTGGGGTCCCAGAAAGACAAAGATCGCCAGTGACCACCAGCTGTGTCATTGTCATAATGATTTTCTTCTTCTTCCATTTTTTTATTCCTTCCTTCTTTCCCCTAACTTCTAGCGAGAAGTTCATCAGATTGCTTCGCTCTCCGGCCTGCAAACACAAGAAGGCATTTGGCTCTGGCACACTGAAACACACTGGTCGCTGTTCTTTTTTTAGGAACCACACCTGTGTTTACTCTTACCTGCTCTTATTCCAGTGTAAAAGGAGTCCCATTATGAATGAATGCCTGCACCTCACTGTGCCTTCAAAATGTTTAGAGCAGAAGTCAATCGATTGGAATCGACGTCATGTGGAAGAATGAGTGAGAGATCATACAATGGTATTTTTGTTCTTGCATGCATTCCAACTGACCATCAAATAGCTCCAATCAATCGATGCTTGATGCTTTCCTGGATGCTTGAATCCTGAAATGGGCTGGGCTTTCATACGCTTAGCTTGTGTGCGTGTTACCATCCAGTCACACAGAGGGAATGTGAGGAATAGAAAAGGCATGGTCTGTCTGTCTGGTCTGTTGTGTTAAGGAACTCTTAAACACACTCTTCATCCTCACATTCGTTCATGAACCCAGCCCCCGCCCCATCTTTGATTCATACCCTTGACCTTTAACCCCCTCCCCCACCCCCGGTCACCAGCTGTTCCTTAACATCCATCTTCCTCCATTCCCCTTTCAACCCCAAGTCCAACCTCAACTTCCCTTTTGGGGCATATGTCTGCTTGATTAGCACCCTGGAGAGACGCAGCACTTGGTGGCAGAAGTGTCCACACTAATCCGATTGAGAAATATAAATTAAGTGAAACATTGAAAATGTTGGGTCAAATAATAATCCGAATAGCAACTTCCGAATACGAATAGCAAAAAAGTGTGTGCAGAAAAAATGTGTTTAGTTAAAAACCTATTCCCAGACATATCCAGTTGTGAAGGTATACATTAAATACAATGCTCTTCCATTAAACATAATATGTTTTGAGAAGAGCAGTAGTGAGTCAAAGCCATTGGAAAAGAGAACGAGAAAGCTACGTTTCAAACAAACTTTTATTTGCTCATTAATTTAATATATTTAACAATATGTATTACAAACCAACATATAAAAAGTGGCATTCACTTTTAAAATCCCCTTAAAATGCAGCAATACAAAACATGAGAATTACCACTATAAAACCATTTAACAACATTGCAAACTTACTGATTAAATTCAACTGGCACATCCTCATTCACTGCCACTCAAGGTCAGACGAACACACATCCTTGCCACACACACCCTTTCCAATGCTTGAACAAGCAGAATGCCCTGGGAATTCTTATGGGCAAAGGGAACAGATCGGACAGCTGGCACAGGGTGAAATGCGATAGTGAAAAAAATGACCAGTGAAAGTTGCACACAGCCGATGTCGTCTACAGATCAGCAGATCTATACTTCAGTCCCACAACTCCTTCTAACCTTTAACAGAGGTAGCATAACCACTACAGCAGTGTCTGAGTTATACATTATACATATATGTATACATATGATTTAATGCCGATGGGAGCGTGAATGTGCACATCGTTAACCTGAAGACGCACGCAATCTCCAAGACTTGTAAACTCAATAAGGCACAAACGAAAACAACCCCAATCGCAGGAGTGAGGTGTGATTATTTTTCAACAGCATTACAAGCTGACCTGCAGTACAACCAATACAAAACCAAACACTACCTTTTCTCAGAAACCGATTGCCTTACAGTGGGGTCAAGCACCAAAAAAACCTGCACACTTTTATTTGGACTCATCGGAAGTCATGAGTGTGACAGCAGAACATTGATGTTCTCTCGACGTTCACCGCCCCCTCCTCAGAAAAGACAGGAGTCGAGATGTTCATTGATCTTGTGCTCCTGTACTTTGGCTTGGCACACAGGGCAGCTGATGGTCAACGTCTGTGGGGCTGAGGAGGGGCTGGTGTTGTGCAGTCCCGTGGATGAAGAGGGTGTTGAAGAAGAAGAGGAAGGGGGGTGTGATGAGGAAATGTTGTTGTTGTTGATCGAGGTGACTGTGGCCATGGTGGTTGTTGGGTGGTGCTCTCTCAGGGAACTGGATGCAGCACTGCCTCCCGATGCCCCCGCCTGGCCTTGAAAAGACGTGGAGCTGCCCGCCTTCTTGCTGAAGAAGTCCAAGAGATTAGGAGAGCCACCGCACTTGTCCCATGACCTCTTCCTGGAGGGAACCGCTGAATTGGTAGCAGCTCCGGGCGAATCCTGGCTGCCAAAATACTTGGATTGGTTCGGTTTGGATGTTGTGGGAACCCCAGATTGCTGCTTTGAGTGGTAAGATGGAGGCTTGACCTGGGTATAAGGTCTGGGTATAAGAGAGGAATCCGTGGAATTTTGTATTCTCTCACTGTGCAACAAGCTACTCCCAGGCAATGAGGGCGTCTTTACATTGCTGTCGGTGAGGGACTTTGAGCTTGTAGGGTTGCTCTCAGTGATGTTGAAGCTCTCAAAAAGCTCTTTCACAGAGCTCTGCTTAGCATTGAGAAGTTGTTCTCCGCTGATGCCTTGCTTGAGGCCCCCTAGCCCAAACCTACCGCCGTGAGGTTTGGGGATTTTAACCGGTGAGCCCTTGATGTTGACAAAGTACTTGTTATTGCTCACGGAGCACTTTTTAGGTGACTTCTTTTCCGCGGGTCGGACTAGGGGTGAGGCGCCAGAACCCTTCTTACCCGGAGAACCCAGCCGGGAGCGTGTGGGGAAGCCGAGGTTGTTTTGGGATGGAGGTGAGAACGGGCTTCTGGGAGAGGAAACAGGGCCCAGAAAGGGCCTCTTCAAAACTGGCACTGGTGGCGTTTGAGAAGTGGAGGGCTGTGATGTCCCCCCGAGGATCACGCCTTTCCCACTAAATGGGATCATGTTTCTGATGTCCTGCAGTGACCCAGAACCTGAAATGGTAAGAAAAAAGGGAATTTGACTAAATCATGTGAAACGAAAGAACTATACAGTATTTAGCAACTCAAAAGTCAGGTTCTGAAGGATGTACACACTGGCGGTGGCCACGGCCCTACTAGACGGTCTCCCATTTCCCACTGGCTTCTTCCCCTCGGCCTTGTGGTTATCCTTGCTGGACTCTGCCTTGCCTTTCTTCTTCCCGTAGTCATCGGGCTCCTTGACCTTGTGGTATGTGCCCCCGCAGCTCATCTGGTGCTGTCCCCACCAGGGGTCCCTGGGGGATGGGGCCCGGTTCATGGCCCTCTTCACAAATCCAAAGTAAGGCTTTTGGTTCTGACAGGGGCCATCGCATTTCCACCAGTGCTGGCGGTACAGGTCTACCTCATCGTGGAAGGTATGGTATACCTGGCAGGATTGGAGAGAGGTGGGGAAGTGAATACAAATAACAAAGGGTGACATTACAAAAACAATACTTTAAAGTGCTGGTAAATAGAGACTTTTTCAGGCAGTAAAGGAAACAGGGTCAAATTGATTTGTTTGTGTATCAGACATGTCAATAGACTTACTGGACTGTGCTAAACCAAAACAAGACAACTTATAATAACACACTCCAAACGATTATCAAATAATAATTATTATACATCAATTATAACACCTTGACCCCAGTGGGGCAAAGATGTCTACGAATTGTATATGACCTAGACTTATATATATAGTTCCTACACAACAAATACAGTTTTTACTGCATTGAGAAGTTGCCCTATACGGTTTGCTGCCTGAGCAGCTATCCTCCGTGGATATATATATCAGAGATTGGTTGACCTTTCAAGGTTTAATCCATCAATGATATTTGCTATTCTCTCCCAAACCACCACTCATATGCAGCAGTTATATGATACAGGTATCTTGGAATATAAGGACCCAACGTTTTGGCAAAAGGTGACAGATATGCAAGTGATTGAAATCAACCGCAACACACATACAGTGATTTTGGTCCCCGTGGAGGTGTTGATCCTGTCCATGTGCTTACAGAACTCGGGTCCATGTCCATCTCTGTCTCGGTTGTTCTGGGTCACAAACAGCAGCGCATGGATCATCTCATGGAGAAGAGTCTGGTGGGAGAAACATTGACGGTGAAATAATGATACATAGCACAACCCGTTTACCATGACACAGATATTGCTTTTCATCATTCAGATGATTCAGTAGACGCATGAACACACCACAACACAGAGCTGCGGAAACTTTCAAAATACATACAAACATAGAAAATACAAATTTGTAAAAAAACAAACAAACAAACAAAAAAAAACTGGGATGAGGCCTGTGTACACAGTACACAGGCCAGACAGAACAGACAGAATTACTGTCTCATATTCATAGCTAGGAGCTGTCAAGCTGAATATGATGTCTACATGATGCATTTGTTCTGGCATGTCATCCTGATATTACGGACACGCAAAATGTGCAAATAATGAAACAGATTCATGCAATTACCTGCACCAGGTCCCGCCTGGGCCTCAGCTTCAACAGTGGCTCACTCAATCTAATAGAACACAGTCCACCTCGGCCTTCATAAGAACACAAACCTGCACAACTGGACAGAACAATAACATCATGCACACACGAGGATAATATAGAAGGCATCCAACAAGCTATAATTATTTCATAAACATACATTTCATTAATTGTATATTGTACGTGTGGTGGTGATGAACAACAGAGAATTTAGCTTGAGAAAGGCAATTTACAGTGTCATTCTTGGGCTCCATTTGACCTCGACTCCACTGAGCTTTCCCCAGAAGAGCATGTCATTGAACTCCAGGAACATAGCTCGAACATCGGGGCTGGGGTCCATGATCTCCCAGGACTCATCTACGATGGACATGGGCCTTGCCACCGCTGCGGAATATGTTTTAGAGGACTCCGTGGAAACACCACTTCCTCCCGATTCAACTCTTCGTTTTTTACTACTTTGCTCGACGCTATCGTCGTCATCAAAGGTCGTGGGTGAATGTAATGAGGATTCGTATTCATTGTCAAACTGTTCCTGTAGCTGAAGAGCAATCATATAGTCATCGTCCATGATACAATGGATAGGATGTGTCAGTGGGTCAGGGATGGCGATAATGACGAGTTAGCTCGCAAAGGTTCTCCAAGAGCTAGCTAGCTACTGCCACTTGCACACTTCCAAATAAATATATGCATAAATATGCGCCGCCGAGTAATGTAAGAAGTAATTAACCCATGAAAACGACAGTAAAAAAGTAATAACATTAAAAGCAGGTGCCAAATTGTTTCAGACCAACGTCTGTTTACATTTCGCTTTGTGGTCCTACTGTTACGTTAGCGAGTAGCGACACTGGGAAATGTAGTTTCTAACACCGCACCCCTGGCCAATTATAATTATTCCAGAGTTTAACGTAAATTAAACAATGCATAATAACAAGTTAATAGTAGTCCAGCACACAATTGTGCTGGATACTATAATAGTATCTTAGTGGGGACATAAATATATACAGTATATATATATATTCACCAAATAATTTTCTTTGGGTATCAAACATATTTTATTATGCGCTGTGTATTGTTGGCCAACCACTTTCTGCAACTCGTGACGTTTTAAGGCGTAACCCCGATTGTTGCTTCCTGTTTGGGTTGCAAGTAGACGGGGGTAGCTAGCATTATTTACATTTGCCTGTATAAACCCTTACGTCTTTTACCTTTTAGTATATCGAAAATAGTTGTAAAAATGTCCGATACTGGAAATCGCCTTCGGAAGCAATTGGAATCAGCCCATTTTGATCCGGAGCAGTATGTCAAGCAGCTGTCACAGCAGTCCGACGGCGACAGGGACCTGCAGGAACACCGTCAAAAGATACAGACGTTGGCCGATGAAACGGCGCAAAACCTGAAGAAAAATGTCTACAAGAATTACCGGCAGTTTATCGAGACGGCCAAAGAGATCTCCTACTTGGAGAGTGAAATGTACCAGCTCAGCCATATTCTCACGGAGCAGAAGAGCATCATGGAGAGCATCACACAGGCCCTGCTGTCCACGGACAAGGACGAGACCTCCAAGGAGATGCTGGCCGCCTTTCCGAAGGACACGGAAGAGGTGAAGCAGAGAACTCTGACCTCACTACTAGAGAAGGTAGAGGGCTGCAAGAACATCATGGACACCCCGGGGAGGCACCTGGTCTACAACGGTGACCTCGCCGAGTTTGACGTGGAAAACATGAACCCTGTCCAGAAAGTGCACGCCTTTCTCATGAACGACTGCCTGCTGATCGCCACCTGGCTGCCCAATCGCCGGGGCACGGTCAAGTACAAGTACAACGCCCTGTACGACCTGGAGAGCTTTGCGGTGGTCAATGTGAAGGAGCACCCGCCCATGAAGGACATGTTCAAGATCCTCATGTTCCCAGACAGCCGCATCTTTCAGGCGGAGAACAGCAAGGTCAAGAAAGAGTGGCTGGAGATCTTGGACGAAACCAAGAAAAACAAAGTGACCAAGGACAAGCGCAAGGAGGAGGAGGAGATGCTCAACTCCCCCGTGAGGCCCGAAGTGTCCACCAACCCCTTTGACGATGATGACGATGACGACCTGCCCGCCGACTCGGCCGGCGGGGGTGGCGTGGACCTGAGCCTGGAGTGGATCCAGGAGCTGCCGGAGGACCTGGACGTGTGCATCGCTCAGCGGGACTTTGAGGGCGCTGTGGACCTGCTGGACAAGCTGAACGAGTACCTCCGCGACCAGCCCGTCACCCAGCGAGTCAAGGAGCTCCGGGCCAAGGTGGAGGAGCGTGTGCGGCAGCTGACGGAGGTGCTGGTGTTTGAGCTGTCACCGGACCGGTCGCTCCGCGGCGGGCCTAAGGCCACCCGGCGGGCCGTGTCCCAGCTGGTCAGACTAGGTCAGTGGCTGTGTCCCCGAGTCCAGCTCCACCCTGGATTTAACTGTATAATATCAATCATGCAGGTTCTAGCGCTTATTAACCTTCCTAGGGTCTTCGGGTCAAATTGTCCCGTTTAAAAATTTCGACATGACATTTTTTTCTTTATGTAACTTCTTCTGCTTGGCTTATTTACTGTACTAAACATGTGATATAAAAATGGTACATTTCATGCATTTGCAGAATCCAGATATGCATTGTACATGCAGTTGTACACTAAAAGGCCAGTTGGAGAAACCCCAGAAAGGTGCTCGACATGGTGCAGGGTCTCAGGGGTCACAACATCACCTGTGACAATTTTTTTCATTTCATACAGCCTGGGACAGGAGCTTATAAAGAAAAAGCTAACAATGCTTGGAACTGTTCGAAAAACAGAAGCAAACTCCCTGCCGAAGTTTTGGTGATGAAGGACAGGGCCCCGCTGTCATCAAAGTTTGCCTTCACTGAAATATGGGTGGTAGCCACAAACACAAAATCTATTGTCGGTCTGAAAGACACAATAAAAAATATTGATTTTATTGTTAGTAATGAAGAACAAACTATGATTTGTAGGATTCTTTTGAGTTTATAACTATTTTAGAATGGTTGAACATGAGCCGGGTCAAATTGACCCGAAGACCCTGGGTGTGACTAAAAAACGAAGACACTACGAAGGTTAATATCACTATTGCTGATAACAATAACTGCTGGCAATCCAATCCAGGATGCTTTATTTCATCTGATATTTGTGATTGTGGTGCAATTGAGCGATTGGTTTTGGTTGCTTTTTAAGTCAACCATTATGTATTTGTAACCCTGACCTATTTCAAATGACACATGTATGTGTCATTAATTTAACAATAGTGAATGAGTCTTTGTCCAATGCTCCCTTGTTATTGGACATTTTAGTTTTCTGTAAAACGTGTGCATCATCATCATCATCATCATCATCATCAGACAATCGTACGTCAAATGGCCTTCTAACCATTTCAATCCCCTCCCCACACCCCACGTCCCATGGCCCACGCCCAGGCCAGTCCACCAAGGCGTGCGAGCTGTTCCTCAAGAACCGCGCGGCGGCTGTGCAGACGGCCATACGCCAGCTGCGCATCGAGGGCGCCACGCTACTCTATGTCCACAAGCTGTGCAACATCTTCTTCACCAGCCTGCTGGAGACGGCCAAGGAGTTTGAGATGGACTTTGCCAGCAACACAGGCTGCTACTCAGCATTTGTGGTCTGGTCCCGCTCGGCCATGAGGATGTTCGTCAGCGCCTTCAGCAAGCAGGTAGCGGAGAAGGAGGCGGAGGAGGAGGAATTAAATGTGTGTGCAGTGTTGTTCTGGTGTGACTGGTATGGTCAGTCGGTGGCAGGAACATCTGGGAAGTGATCTCTATGTTCAAAATGTACATCTGTCAAAATGCAATGAACAAAGAAGCACACTGTTGTGTGTAGCTGGCTAGAATAGGCTACATTGTTTCCATATTCCTTCCACTACAGTGGGTTTCAGGCCATACTGACTGAGGCTAGGTTTATCCAACATAGCACAGACATGGCTTTAGAGTGGCCATGTGGTGGAGTGGTCAGGGCGTTTACTAGACACTGTTCCAAAGCGTCTGGCAAACGCCCTAAATTTTGTTTGTCCTAAACTTGGGCTGCTGAAACACGATATTTTTGGTACAGGTTTACCAACATTGCAATGAACAGTAGACTGGTGAGCGAGTCAAAGAAACAGGGAAAATAAACCTACTATTGTGTTGAGCACCCAGTCCTAACCCTTGACCTCTCCCACCACCCTAATAGAGAACAATAGTGCCTCTGCCGTAACAACCTCATCACCCTGGCAAGCAACCCCCCCCTAACAACAAGCTTTGCTCAAGATGAACAGGGGCATTATTTAATTATATGTGTGTCTTATTGTCTTATTTAAATGTCTTATTTAAACTTATTTTATTTGTTTTACCAGGAGAGGCTATTGAGACTAAATCTGCAAGTGTTCTGACCACGATAAAACAGCACAGCATTTTCGGAAAAATGGCAAATAATACATTTCAGTCTTAAACAAAAGAAGCATAAATGTATAAAAGAAAAACAAACAAACCAAAAACATGTACATTTTGTTCTAACATGTGACCACTGCGTCGTCGGCCAGGTGTTCGACAGCAAGGAGAGCCTGACGACGGCGGGCGAGTGCGTGAAGGTGGCCAAGGAGCACTGTAAGCAGTTGAGCGACATCGGCCTGGACCTGAGCTTCACGCTGCAGTCCATGCTGGTGAGGGACGTGAGGGCGGCGCTGCTCGGCTACAAGGATGTCGTCATTGAGGCCACCAAGCACCGCAACTCTGAGGAGATGTGGAGGCGGATGAACCTCATGACCCCGGAGGCCCTGGCCAAGCTCAAGGTGAAGTGGGTTGTTGCACCCTGGGGGGGGGGCGGGGTTGTGAGTCGTCCTCTCTGGGGCGTTAACTGAGGGATGCACTTATACAAGTTAGATGTGAGTTAGTATAAGAATAGTTGGTACCCAAGGGCTTCAAGCGCATTCAACCCTATAGACAAATAATGTACAGTTTACATAAATGTATTTTGATTCTATTCATCACTTTTTTCTTCTACATGTATATAGATATTGATGTTGATGATATTTGGTTTTTATTTCATTTTTAATTTGATTTACTATTTAGTTTAGTAGATAAAAGCAATCCAAGCGTTTTTCGCTCTGCGTTGCCAAATGCCATAGTGTAGACTTGACCGATAAAATACATTGAAATAGATGTGATGCATTTGTATCGCGTGTGTGATATATTTGTACTGCCATTGTGTTCAGTGATCTGGTAGTACGTCTAAATCAGCTTCCGCTAACTGTCACTGCCACACACACACACACACACAGGAGGAGATGCGCGCCAGCGGCATCGGTGACTTTGAGCGGTACACAGGTGACGACTGCTGGGTCAACCTGAGCTACACGGTGGTGGCGTTCACCAAGCAGATGATGGGCTTCCTGGAGGAGGGCCTGAAGCTGTACGTGGCGGAGCTGCACATGGTGCTGCTGGAGAGCTTGCGGGAGATCATCCTGGTGGCCGTGCAGCATGTGGACTACTGCCTGCGCTGTGAGCAGGACGCCGAGAAGAAGGCCTTCGTGGTGCACAACGCCGCCTTCCTGCACGACACCGTGCTGCCCGTGGTGGAGCTGCGCTTCGAGGAGGCCGTGGGCAAGCCCGCCAAGCAGCTGCGGGACCTGCGCAAGAGCAGCCGAGGTCTGAAGGTCAACCCAGAGAGCACCACTTCGCTGGTGTAGGGGAGGCCCCGACTCGTGGCAGGAGGAGGCCATACCGTTCAAAATGGCCGCTTGTGATCACTGCTTTCGACCCACGAGTACAGAAAGACCCGCATACCGACCCCGGCCACTGCCTGCCGGAAGAACCACATGCAAAGTGCACATTTCAGATCGGTAATATAAAGATCACTACAATGTTCGCCATGGTAATGTGTGCAGGCAAGGTGGAAATTTGTCTATTTTAAGTGACTAATTGACAAATTGTTGAACTGCATGAGATTAAAAAAAAGCCCCATGTATTTTTGTAATCCTTTACTCTTTATGCTTTAATTCGTTTTTGTCTAGATTCTGTGAACTCACATTGATAAACTGCAAATTTACAGTAATCCCTAATTAACTGGGCTTTAAAAATACACATCTGTATTGAAGCCTTACATGAATGAAGTGACTGATGTAAAAAAAATGGATGATTGGTTTGAAAAGCCATTGCACTTTTAAAGAGCTGTAGAGTCAAAATTCAACTGTCCATGTTGCCAGGTATTGTTTGTAGCACATTCAATTAAAATACTATCAATATGCACAGCCACGTGTATTTCCCAACTCCTTCATTTTTGTGTCTGTGAAATCTAGCCTGACGATTTCTTTTTAGATTGGAAGGTTTACACAAATTGTATTTGTACGGTTTTGACTGAGCTGGTGCCCTCTAGTGGCAGAACTGTATGAGGGAAATTCAGGTCCAGTCCAATCTGCATGATCTCAAATGTAGGCCTATATAAACAATACATGAAATGAATCTACAGCCAACAATGTATTATGCATTTTGGTAATACTAATTTGAGGCCTAAGTTATTTTAGTCAAATAATAAGAATCTTGTTGCCTCACCGTATAAAAACAGATGGCAATGGCAGGAGTGATGTATCATCACATGGATTTATATTTTTATTATGATTATTTATAAATTATTTTGTATATTTTTAGAGCATTCTGCAAGCTTACATGGTTACATTGTAGAATAGAATAGAGCGAGCGAGACAGAGAGAGACAGACAGGTGTGTACATTTTGGATCTAACATTAGCAACATTCTTCACGTGTTGTCTCGGAAGACCTTGAGGAAGATGGAGAGGATGGGGAACCCAGGAAAACCTCCACTCTGTTCAGTGCAATTAGTTGTCTGACAAGACTTGATTACCATAGTGGGCAACTGCCCTGGACCGTATAGGATGACCAGAGCTCTCTCGAGGGACTCCTAATGACATTTTGATCCATCCACATGCATGAAATGTGTCGCTACATATTTAAGAACTACAAACGTCAAGGGCTCAATGGTCCACAACACAAACACACAGTACCGGGGGTTACCAGGTGTGATTTTCCCCATAGAAAGTAACATTTCAATCTCTCTTTACTTTGTTTGGAGGAAATGGTTTGAAGTTCTCAAATGGACCGACCTGCATTTTAAAGTTTGAACAGCATATGATATAGATATATTGTATATATATTTAGTGTGTAGGCTATATATATATATATATATTGTAATCGTGATTAAATATTTACTGTGTAGGCTTAAGAGTCATAGGATAGGATAGTCATCTATGTAGCAACTCGTACAGAACTCCGTGCAGCCAATCCGCTCCTCCTTCGTCTCTGCGCATGCGTGCAGGCTTGAAGGGAGCTGTCCGTGTCAACCAGTGCTGGAGTGTTTTCACTGATCTCGACAGCCGCTCCGGCTCCTCGCATATCGCTGTTTTTATCTCTCCCTCTCCCGGTAAATATACGGAAATAGGTAAAGATGGACGAAGAATTGAAATGCCCCGTTTGCGGCTCCCTTTTCAAGGACCCTATTCTTTTACCGTGCTCGCACAACGTGTGTTTGGCGTGCGCCCGGAACATCATCGTCCAGACCCCGGAGGGCGAGACGCCTCCGCACGGCAGCGGCGGCAGCCGGGCGTCGGGCACCTCGGACTACTACGACTACCCGGACATGGACAAAATGAGCATGTACAGCGAGACGGACAGCGGCTACGGCTCCTACACGCCGTGCCTCAAGTCCCCCAACGGGGTACGAGTTTTCCCGCCCACTCTGGTCGGCGGTCTCGGCGTCCACCGCCACCACTGCTCCATCACGTGTCCGCTGTGCCACCGCAGCGTCTCGGTGGACGAGCGCGGACTCAAGGGCTTCCCCCGGAACCGACTGGTAGAGTCCATCGTGTCGCGCTACCAGCAGAGTCGGGCCGCCTGTACCACCACCACCAACGCCACAGCCGCGGCGGCTGCTGCTGCTGCGGTAAAATGTCAGCTGTGCGACCGCCACCCCGTCGACGACGCCGCCGTTTTTTGCGAGCAGTGCGACGTGTTTTACTGCGCCCCGTGTCAGCAGCGGTGCCACCCTTCCCGCGGTCCCCTCGCTAAGCACCGCCTGGTGCC
>OMOU01065215.1:0-13836 GCA_900312585.1 Malacocephalus occidentalis | reverse complement strand
TGGCGGCGGACCAGCGCTCAATCAGCAGCAACGAGGCTCAGGTGGGTGGAGCTACATCACGCTGGTGTCTGGGAGCCTGGCGTCCACATATACAAAACTATACAGTGTATTCAATGTGATTATGTACTGGACAGGACTATGGATTTGAGTGCTGAGTGCTACCATGTCATTGATTACTTACTTATTGTGTCTTCATAATATAAATAGACATGCGATTATGCATGTTTGCATCATCATTATATAAATCATTGTTAGGCCTATTTATTAGTGATACCAAAACATAGTCATTGGTGTATTTATAATAATGCTAAGTAATGCTACATAATTCAGCATGTCATTATTGGAATCTAAAATGAACAGTTGCTGTTTTATATATCTTTTTTATGTCAGTGTTTTGCAGTATTTATCAAGAGCTTTTAAGATGGCTATACTATCACATTGTAAATAACTCATTCTAATAATATAACATACAGAGGTATTTTTGGTGTTCTCTGGAGACCATGACTCTTTGAAACCAAAACATTTGTTTTGTTCAATAATCATTAACACGGAAGGTTTGTTAGAAAATGAGTTCCAAGCCTGCCAGCAGAGTATCTGAGATGTCTAAATCAGGACTTGTAACAACTGTAGATAAGAACTTATGTTCAAATGTTCTGTACCTCAGGTCGTCACGCAAATAAACACAGATAACACCAAAAGCGTTCCCTGAAACAAACCATCGTGACTCAAGTTGAATCGTATTTGATTGCTATATTTTATTGCCATTTGTTTCACGTTTCATTGAAACAACCAAATCATAGCGAGATGTACAGTGTGTATGCGCTTGGAAACCTTTGAAAGTGCATACTTTTAAATACTTTTGAAGTACTACTACGACATGATGCATGCAGTGTAGTGATCTTCTCCCTGTTCCCTGTTGTTCCCCAGCCTCTGCAGGCAGAACAGAAGGAGGAGGAGGAGGACAGATCAGACAGTGAGGACGGAGGAGACCGGCGGGCCGCGAGAGGAGAGGACGGCAGCTCTGAGAAGGACAGAGAGCCCGAAGAGGAGCTCGAGAAAGGAGGAGGAGAAAAAGAGGGCGAGGGCGGAGACGGGGAGCTGGAGGGGAAGAAAGAGGAGAGCACGTTGGAGGGAGGAGAGGTCAAAGCGGTAAAAACGCCCCGGCAACCCAGGACCATGCAGATCAGAGTGACCCTGCTGGACAACACTCTGTTTGAGTGTGAGCTGGATGTAAGCTAGCCTCGCCAACACAACAAGACAACAACACACCACAACCAGACTACACACGCACACCACACACAACCCAACACGACAAGACAACAGACACACAACACAAGAAAACAACACTGTAGCAATGTCCCCTGCTACCTTGGGTTCATTTAGAGAGAGACAGTCTTCCTGCGCACGTGTTTATTGCATGATCATCAAACAGTCCATAACATAAATGCCACATGGCGGAAAGCAGATGGCTTAACATAGAGATAAACATAAGCGACATGAGCAGCCGGTGTCTCAACGGCACGTCTGGATCGGACTACACCAAGCACTATGTGAATCTTCTCTTACTCCTATCTCCAGCATGGCCTTTATCTCTCTCTATCTCTTCGAATCACATTCAGACCTAAAGCGAACCAAAGTTAGTTTGTTTGATCCGCATCAGAGTCCGAATGAGCGTTCACACCACCCCAAACGAACCATACTATCGGGGAAATATTTCCAGGGTTCGATTAAACAGCTCAGGTGTGAAAGGGCCTTAATCTCCCGTTGCAAATTCTCTCAGCCAAGTACCTCTATTATTCAGGCGCTGTTCACAATCTTTGGCCTGCTGCAAATTCTCCCATGACATTTGATCCAGTGAATGGAGTTTTGCTCTCAAATCCACAATGTACAGAATTTCTCTTTTGCTGGTGCTTGGACCTTGGTCCAAGGCACCCCTCATCCTCTCCCAAACAGCAACTCAAATGGGGAAAACCCCACCTAATCGATTACAAATGGCAGCTGCACTCGTTCGCTTAAGATGTGGTAAAAATGGATGAAAGGCATTTTGCCGAAGCATACGCTAGCCATAAGCTTAGCCAAGTTGCACATTAGTGGGAGATCACCACTGTAGGAAGAGATAGTGCTTGCAATATGATAATGGCAGCAGGCCCATATGCACAAAGGAACTTAGCTACACCTGCTTCAACAGTGCCAATGTGAGAGGCTGTTTTCTCTGGCAGAAGAAGAGGTCAGCTCTGTCATCTGAAAATGTCAACAAGCTAGTCTGCCTGAGCAAGTGGTTCAAATAAGAAGAACTCTAGATTGATTGGAGTCATGTCATGAGATGTAATAATAAGAGTTATAGTCACAAACCACAAATCAACTACAGCCACATATCACAAACCTGTTTACCAGTTTGTGATCCATTTCTTTATGACACCATAACGTTTTCTTTTATCTCTCCCCAAAATACAAAATAATCGTCGTAAAAACATAAATGCCCCATCGCAGAAAGCAGACGGCTTACATGACAACACAAAACACAACAAAACACACTTTTATTTCAAACACACCATCTCTTATGAGCCTCGCATTCTGATGGAAAATGCCTTTGTTCTGGCTTGTGTGTGTGTGTGTGTGACTGAAGGAGGGGAGGGGGGAGGGGGACATATGCCTTGTGGCCCTTTCTCTGTTTGCACCATCTGCTAATTAATTAAATGCTAGATACATTTAACAGATGATGTGGTGGCCCGATATATAAAGTGATGCCCAATGCTATGCTAATGTGTTATAATTCATTATTTCTGCCTGTTTGTCTCCCCGCCTGCCTGTGTGATTGTCTGTCTGTCTGCCTTCCTCTCTGCGTGTCTCCCTGTCTGCCTGTGATGTAGAAACATGCCAAAGGGCAGGATGTGTTTATGAGGGTGTGTGACCACCTCAACCTGCTGGAGAGAGACTACTACGGCCTGGCCATCTGGGAGACGCCCAGCATGAAGGTAGTCATACTGGTCTCTTTGACACTGCTTTTACCCTTCTGCCATTTCAACTGCAGCCCTCAGTGAACAGGATTTATGATGTCAAGTTTTCTTTAATGACATCCGCTGGCAGAATGGTTACCTTGTAGTGAAGCACCAAGGTTCACCCCCGAGTTAGAGCACCTCAGAGACAAGGGGGAAATGGAAAGGTTTGTTTTGGAAAAGCAGACATATGGTTTTTCATTGATTTTGATTGATAATCAAATTCAGTTTACCAACAGTTTTATTTTACGGCGATTCATTCCTATGGTGATTTGAATAGAGTACTAGAATCTATAGAAACCCCCGAGGCATATAAGAAGTGAGTTATTGGACACTAAGGCACTACACACACATGTACTGCGTTTGGAGGAAACCTTCTGCGTGTAGAGGTCAGACACATTTTCAGCAGTTTGATTGGTTTACGTTTTCTTCTCGCGGATTATAAGGATTCAAGAACCTTCCTTTTGTTATTGTAAGTAGAGCGCTGAAGTGCACTATATGGGCCGCCACACACAATGACTATGAACCTGTTTTTATTGTGTGAGGTGACTTTAATGTACAGCACAACACATGTTCTGAGTGACATTTTAAAATGTCTGACGAACACCCTGATGAGCAGGATATTGCAGATGAAGAGGAACTGTTTCAACACGAAAACAAAATGAAATCAATGGCCTTATTGAATCTGGACCAGATAAAGATAAAGATAAAGAAACAGTTTCGAAACAAATGTTATTTGACAGATTTTCTTTTTTTTTATAAATCAATTTAGATTGATTTATTTAAAGAGCTTCCTAGATGCCATGAAATGGTCCCAGGGTGAAGTGCCAAACCAGTCGGGAGACAAGATGGAGGGGAAATACATCAAATGAAATCAAATGGCGCTGTTAAGCCACAACATACCGCGTCCCCATCAGCGCTGAAGGTTGCACACAGCTGGAATAAGGCAGCTAGCGCAGTAGCGGCGCGTCACGGTCGATCGTCTTCTGCTCATGTAGCGTACAACGTAGCTAAAGAGCAGCTGGAACGTCATTTTGGAAACAGATATAAAATAGCATCAGCTTACGCGAATGAAGCCTTCAACTAGCCAGACGTCCAGAGGATGCCAATGGGCTAATAATAATCCTACGCAGCTACTACAACACTGTGCAAGGCATTGATGGTCTGAGAATTAGAGAATCCCACTCACCTAAGGCTCCGATGTGCCAAGAGTCATTATCTGAGCCACCGCGCCAACTCGCCTGGATGTGAATCATTGTTGGTGACGTTGTTGAGCCACACGCGCTTTAGAGAGGAAAACCAAATCGTCCTGCAGGTCGTGTAAGATAGAGCTCGCAAATATTGGCCCAGCGTGTCATGGTTTGATGCAGCGCGAGTGTTCTGTTATCCAAACAAATGATTTGTGTTTGTGTTTGTGTTTTCGCCTCACCTTTTTTAGCTCTTGTCTGTTCAATCAATCCCATCCAACGTGGTTTTTTTTTTTTCAGATCTGGATGGACTTCACCAAGGAGATCCGTCGTCAGGTGCAAGGTGAGACCCGGGTGATCTTTTGGAAAAAGAGGTGAAAGACATCTAAACGTGCTCTGTTTCTTCACGTGTTCCTCGCATTTCTTTGCAGGCACGGACTACAATTTTACATTTAATGTTAAATTCTACCCCCCCGACCCGGCACAGCTGTCAGAAGACATTACGAGGTAGGAATGTTGTGAGACCAGTGTGATTGTTTTGTTGTTTCGTCTGTTTGTGACATTCAAGTTATGTGCCAATAAAACGCTGGAGATGAATATCATGCGTTCAACAGACAATATTTTGTGGAATCTAAACACGTGGTTGTGATGTTATTTATCCCTGCAAAGGTCAGAAATGGAAAATACATTTTAGTTTTGTGCACTGATGGTCAGCTTTATCATTTTGATGTCAGTACTCCATCACGTTTATCTGACAGCTTTAGTTACAAGTTACTTTGCAGGTTAAAATGAACAATACAAATGATACAATAAATAAATCATGCTCTCATTGTATCAATGATGCTTTATTGAACCCCATGGGGGGGAAATCACAAGCTACCCAGCAGTACATAAAGTAATATATACAATATTAAGAATTTACAATGAGCTCAATGCATCAATAATTATAACCAAATAATATAATATACATTATTCTGAAATGGGCCATTCTGCATCATGAGTACTTTTGAATCTTGCTTTTTTGAATGCTTTTGCACTTTTACTAAACATTTTCAATGCAGGACTTTTATGTGTAACAATGTATTTCTCCAGTGTAACATTACTACTTCCTCCTAACATTACTAGTTCCTCCACCACCTTCTGCAGGTACTACCTGTGTCTCCAGCTCCGTAAGGACATCCTGGCGGGCCGGCTGCCCTGCTCCTTCGTCACACTGGCGTTGCTGGGCTCCTACGCCCTGCAGTCAGAGCTGGGCGAGTACGATCCTGAGGTGCACATGCCTGACTACGCCACAAACATGAAGTTGGCACAGGGCCAGACCCAGGAGCTGGAGGAGAAGATGATGGAGCTGCATCGCACCTACAGGTACTCGTGGAAACCTTCCTGAGGAGTGTGTGTGGTTGGTGGCTGCTTTAAGCTAACTCGGGTGGTGAGGCCGAACACCTAAGGTGCACGAGTTGACTCTTCATGCCGGGGAAAGACTGCCCTCAGATGGACCTACTTGACACCATTGAGGGCATCTCCCCTTCACTGCAAGGAACCTTGGCGTGGTACTGGACGACCAGCTGTTCTGCAACGCCAACGCCGATCTTGGAGAATTGCTCTCTACAACATCCGCAGGATCTGGCTCTTCTTCACACATGAAGCAACACAGATCAAGATGCAACTCTGTCCTGGCTGGACTCCCTGCATCTGCAACCAAACCCTTACAACGCATCCAGAACGCAGCAGTGAGCCTGGTGTTCAACTTACCAAACTTCTCCCATGCAACAACACTCTTCCGCGACCTCCACTGGCAGTGACTGGTAATAGTCACTGAGGTGGCTGAGAAGATGTGAAGCTGTTTTCTTTGAGCAGTCATAAGGGTGGTTGGAGTGTAAGATCTTGGTATCTTGAACTCACTCAGTTGTTGTAAGGAGTTTTTCCACATTCTCCATTCAACTTTTTAGCAGGTTGCTAGCTTCAGCAGCTGATGGGAGTGATGTGAGGCAATCATCGACATAGAAGTTGCGTTCTGCAAAGTGTTCTGCATCCATGCCATATTCATTTGCTTCATGTTGAGCTGCACGGTAAAGACCCTAGATGGCTACGGCTGGTGATGGGCTGTTGCCGAATATGTGGACATTCATCCTATACTCGACAATCTCCTTGCTGGGTTCAGTTTCTTTGAACCATAGGAACCAGAGAAAGTCTCTGTTGCCTTCTCTGACAGTGAAGTTGTGAAACATCTGCTCGGTGTCCACTATCATAGCCACTGTTGCTCTTCGGAGCGCAGCAAGACTCAGAGTAGGCTGTTGGATCTGGACCGGTAAGTAGCACATCGTTCAGGGAGATGCCGTGATGCTGAGCACTGGAATCAAAGAGGACTCTTATCTGATTTGGTTTCTGAGTGTGGTACACGCCAAAGATGGGTAAGTACCACCGTTCTTCTCCCTCTAGTAGTGGCAGAGTGAACTCGGCCTCATCGTGATCGATAAGACCTTTTGCTGGAAGTGCACAAAGTGAGTTTTCATCTCAGGCTTTCTTTCTAGGGTGCGCTGGAGAGAGGTAAGATGACTGAGAGCTTGTTCTCAATTGTTTGGGAGCCGTCGCCGAGGGCATGGAAATGGAAGTGGTGCCACTCAGCTGTTGGTGTCATCCAGATACATCTGCTGGTCCATGAGTCCCAGGAAAAGCCCGTCTTCGATGGAGAGACTCACTTTGTCGTCATCAAAGATTGTTGCTGCCGAAGCTGCAGTTATTGAGGACCGGGGCGCCATGTACTAGGCCATGAGGAGAGGTGCAGTGCTGTGTTTTGGTGCTAAACTCATTGATTGAAGATGGTTAGGGCACGGAGTGAGAAGGGATCCCAGCCAAGGTCTAGTCTTTGGGCATAGGGGGCGTTGTGAGGACTGCGTCGCTCTCTGACTTTGTGAACCTGAAGAATGTCACATCCCAGAAGTAGGTGTGGTATTCTGTGAGCGATGGACTTCAGGCGAGCGTGGTGCTGTGCTGCCAATGGAGTTGGAATCTCTGACCGGTCATCCGGCATGTGATTGCACTCGATGAGTGTGGGGAGCAACACACTAGTATTTCCACCCAGGGACTCTGCCATGAACCCCGTGGCTCTTCTCCCGGATGTTTCGATGACTCCTGCGTGTGGAGTGCGGAGAGTGTATGGCGAGTCTGACCCTCTAATTTGGAAGAGGTTGAAGAATTGTGACCTGGCTAGTGACCTGTTACTCTGCTCGTCCAGAATAACATAGACCTTAGCGTATTTGTCTGGGCATGCCTTGGGATAGATCTTCACCAGGCAGATTTTAGAGCAGTTTAGTCCTCCAGTGGCGTTGAGGAACAAGGACTTCCGCGATCAATACATTTCTGGGCGATCATTGAACTTGCTGAAGTCAGAATTCACAAGCTCTCGACGTACCAAGTACCATGTCACTCATGCCAGTCCTGTCATCAGCTTGCGGCTACAATGAGGCTCTGTTGGAGGAGGCTCTGCGTCTGAGCAGAGGGGAGTTGAGCAAGGGGTTGGTGATGAACTGCTGGTGCTGGCGCTGTGTCTTGTGTTTGTCATCTTGGTGCGTTGACGAACCACTTGCGTCGTCCTCTTAAGCTGCTGTGCTGCACGAACATCGTTCTTTGGCAAGAAGTGTGATTGAAGTACTGGGGGGTTCTGCGTCACTGCGATGTAGCTGGGAGTCGACATAGTCGTGGGTGCGTTGGATGGCGACATGAGCTTGTGGTGACTCCTGCTACCCTCCCTACATTCACTCTCTGCTGCTGCCTCCAGAACTTTTGCTAAGGCTACTGCTACCTCTCTCTCACGCTCCAATGCTGATAACTCAGCTGCTATGCATGCCTTAACAAAGGTGGCGTGTGCACACACAGCTTCGACTTTAGCACGAGCCGTGGCTGCAACCCTGCTAGCTGGAGAGGATTGAGATGAGGTGACTGAGGTGGAATGTTGTGATCTTGATTTATGTACGAGATCCGGGTTCCATGACACCACCATCAGTGATGGACAATCGTTCCAATCCATCTTGAATAGTATGTTGCGACATAGCGATATTGCAGTCCTCCAACGATGTATGAGAAGAGGTGAATATGAAGGCTTTGGCACATGAGGAGGTGAGCTTGCACAGTCCCTTATTTTTCTGGATGTTATAGTGCCTGCTGTGAAGTCATGTTTCTACTATTCTGTCCTCAATGTACAGGTGTCTGTACATAAATTGACAGATAGCGAACATGTTCCATGAAAAGTCAAGCGGCTGGAGTGGAGTTGAAGACTTTTTACTGTAGTCGTCATTCTCACAAACGTTTTTGTAAAACTGAAATGATAGAAAAAGAATGGCAATTACTAAATGCTATCTAAATAATAGACACAATATCATGCAAATGATATGCAAGTAGCTGTACACAACTGTAACCATCCTATGAACAACACATCAAGTTCACCAGCTTGAAATCTCAATCTCAATTGAAATCTCAATTGTTTAACATGGCAGTATTTCAATTGAAATAAACAAAATGATGATTAGCTGTGATCATAACTTACAAGTGAAGCTTTCAAAGCATTAAACAAAGGAGGCCAAAAATAGGGTGGCTGGAGCTGCACTGGCCGCATTTAGTGTAGCAAACATTTCCTGATCAGAGTCACGTGACCAAGAAAGCAGATAGGATTCTCAGCGAACATGTCATGATGGGTTAGAGAGATTATATACGGTATATAACGTGATCTGACCCACAATCCGACATGCATCTTCTTTGTTTCATCCAGAGCCGAAACTGCAAAAATAATGATGACAAAATACCAGCCCCGAATCACTGTTTTTGTGGGTCACCCGTGGGTTTCTTCCACACAACTGCTGTCTTTTCTGCAGCGCAAGAAATCACATGGCCAACGACTAGTCGACATCTCTTGGCAGGGGTCGATGTGTCGATATGTCAACGTGTCCATGCAACCCCTATCACATACTTCCTTGCGTTTTCATTATTGTTATTCTCTCACCTGCTCTGTCGACAACAACTATGGCTGCAATAAAGCGGTATATTCAACATTGTTCTGTCCTAATGTTGGAGTTGCCCAGCAGAAAAGGAGCTAAACTTTTATCCAAAGCTCACAGTAGTGGATTGTGTGTGACGGCCAATGCGTTACCCTTGTGTTTTCATGATTGTTATTGTCTCTCCGTCTTACTAGAATGATGCTTTACATTGGTGCTAAATCATTTGGGATTGCCTGTGTGTGTGTGTGTGACCATTTGGGATTGCCTGTGTGTGTGTGTGACCATTTGGGATTGCCTGTGTGTGTGTGTGTGTGTGTTTGGTTATTGTGTGTATTGGATTTTTGTGTATTGTGTCTCACATAGTTTCTGGTGCCCTAGTTTTGGTGTCCAACAATAAAACATTCAAACTTGATCGCTTGAACTTTGTAGGTCAATGAGCCCAGCGCAGGCGGACATGATGTTCCTGGAAAACGCCAAGAAGCTCTCCATGTATGGCGTGGACCTCCACCAAGCTAAGGTAGGACTGCTATTGCCCAGACTGACTGTCAGATCAATTGCTTGGAGGATATCTGGAGGCTGGAGGCTGACTTGTACCTTGCTCACTTCCTATGTCTCTTTCCCCATTCCTACAATGATTAAAATGATCACAATGTAGTATTTGATAACTGTTGCGCTATCTGTAATATCAAATAAAGGAAAAGGCACCAAACGTCTATGAAACGGCTGTCCTGGCTTGGAGAATCTAGGTCAATCTGTTTCCATCAAAACAGGGATTTGAATAAAATATGGACCCGTTAGAGGTGTCTGCCTCCTCCTTGTGGATGATAGGAGACATTGCACGAACCATTTGCCAAAGCTTTTCAAATCTTTCAAATCCGATTTGAAGTAGACAGATATATAGATAGATATATAAACAGGTGTGCGATAAAAGTTTGGGATAAATAAAATATGTCATTTAAAAAATGTTGACGGGTCCAAAATGAATCTTTGATTGATCTCTGTGTAAGGTGTCTGCTGATTGGCTCCCGTTTCTATCCCGCTTGTATCACATGGTATATCTGTGTCAGAGATCAAGAGTAGTATTTGACAGTTAAAAAGCGAATCGTAATTAGGAGGTTATACAGGGAAAAGTCTTGTTAATGGCCTCGTAGTTGTAGAATATGGTCATACAGAATATGGCATTAAAAGTGCTTTACAATGACTAATAAAGAGCCAATATGCCACAAATATGCATACTAATAAGCCATGAGTCTCACGCCACTCGACCATGAAATATGCAGGAAGTGCAGCGAACTGGCAACCACTGGAAGGGACGCGGGGGGCGGGGGGAGTGCGCCATCTAGTGGCTGAATGTTATCAATGTCCTCAACAGGACCTGGAGGGGGTGGACATCACGCTGGGCGTGTGCTCCAGTGGCCTGATGGTGTACAAGGACAAGCTGCGCATCAACCGCTTCCCCTGGCCCAAGGTGCTCAAGGTGTCCTACAAGAGGAGCAGCTTCTTCATCAAGATCAGGCCCTCTGAGGTGCACGCACACACACACACACACACACACACACATACGCACACACGTACTCACATCCATGCACGTATGCAGACACACACGCATACAGCACTAAAGCGATGCCTGCTGTGTGTGTCATACAGCTGGAGCTGTATGAAAGTGCCATAGGCTTCAAGCTACCAAACTACAAGGCCTCCAAGAAGCTCTGGAAAGTATGTGTGGAGCATCATACATTCTTCAGGTGAGATATGCTGGAGATACAGTATGTTATGTTATATATAGGCTCGGTTTTTCAGTTTGGCAGCTTATAAAATCATAGTTCTGGGTTCTTTACCATATTGGTAGTGCATCCCACCACACTGGGGCTTTTAGGCATTGTTCTGTTGGCTCTAGCCGATATCTCGGTTCTCAACGCTAGCCGTTACCTTGGTTCTAAACAATAGCCGCTGTCTTTGTTCTAAACGCTAGCCGGTATCTTGGTTCTAAACGTTTTGTGTACATCTGCAGGCTGACCTCCACAGAGGTGGCCACCACCCCCAGGAAGTTCCTGGCCCTGGGCTCCAAGTTCCGCTACAGCGGGAGGACGCAGGCTCAGACCAGACAGGCCAGCTCCCTGATCGACAGGCCCGCCCCCCTCTTCCAGCGCTCTTCCAGCAAGAGGAACTCACGGAGCCTGGATGGAGGTATATACACGGTGTTTTGAAGATAACATTGTGTCTTGTTCAATCCGAGGTAGGAAATGCAGGATTCAAACATATTTGGGGTGTCGGGCCCTCCAGAATCTTTTCAGAATTTTGCAATTGGCGAAATGACACAAGCTTGCATAGATATATTTTTCCGTTCCCTCAAGTTGAACCAATAATCATCCCACACAAAACTTCACCTCATCAACAAACAAAGCAATAGTCATTGACTCACGCAACTTGACTCACACACAGCATCAAGTATTTCACACAGTTTTGATGAAATGAACCTTTTGCATTTTTGGCTAACATATCTTTATGAATTATGAATATAAAAATGATGAATGTGTATGTGTATAGTAAGAGGGAGATGCTTTTTCCTTCCCATACACTCGCAAAATCTAAACCACATGCGCAGCATTCTGCAGTTAGTGGAGGTGTACTCACCAGAATCACCAGAATAGAATGATCCCAGGTACCAATTACTTCAGAGAATGATGTTAAAGGGGCCTATTTTACCACCAGGTGTGTGTGATAAAAGGATGATGATGAGATTAGTCTACCATCCTACCCAGTGGACTGTACCAACTGGCTTATCTATTCATCATACATCTGGGTGGACACGACCAGTATGTCACAATGAATATCGCATGATAATTTTTAAACACCTTGTAATGGCTTATCATACTCACACCTGGTGGTAAAATAGGGGCCCTTTCAGACAACAAACTGATTTTCCTTATCTTTAAGATTTATCTTTATCTTACTTACCTTTCGTGATTGTGAGAAATCCTCCCCTATTCATTGGCCCACCATCTCCAGAGAGAATTGAAGTGAGCTTAAAATAGTGGAAGGCATCCCACATTGGGTCCACTTTTACATTGACTCTCGTATGATTTATGGACTGTGAGTGTGTGTGTTCATGTGCCGCGGGGTGTTTAATAACAACAGTCTGCAAAAGAAAGTCAAAGTCTCCATCTGGTGGAGACGACCAGGTTATCCGTGTCGCTACACTTCCAATACAGCGCTGTGTCGGGGTCCTGGTGGAGCTGTGGGACACGTCCTCATTCTTTTGCACTTGTTATACAAAGAATGAGTGAACGTAGTGAGTTGATTTGTTGTGATTTCGGAGGAGACTCGGCGATTAACCGAGCGATAACCAATTCTCAACCATTCCAATAATGATCTTCATCATCATCATGAACCTGAGGTCTATCACAGCCTACTCTCCACCTCCACACATCTCTGTAGCCATGGCGACCACCCCGGACAAAAACAGCCGTCCGGTCAGCGCCCCCACCATGTCCCCCGTGTCGCCAGAAGCTGCCCCATCGCCACTACCCTCCAGGGGCACCCCGTGCAGCGGGCCGCACCGCCACACCTCCACCTCCACCCCCAGGGGGCGCCAGTCGTGGTCAGCCGACCGGAGGGTGGAGGTGAAGACGGACAGGCCGGCCGAAGCCACAAAAACCCAGAGCCCCAGACCGGAGTCCACACCGGACATCAAGGTATCGTCTTCCCTGATTCCACGGTGGATCTGCTCATGGCCGTTTGCCTACAATATGAAAAAAAGGTCAAAAGGTTATGAAGCAAGGGCTCGCTGTTGTCAGGATAAGCAATACTTTAAGTCCCTTTTACAACCAAGACAGTTGGTCCCATAAATCACAACGGGGAGAGGTAATCGAAGGTTATGTCTCCATTGGCGTAAGTCGTAACAAAGTCATCAATAAATCTTTCCTCTGCTGCGTCCCATTTTTCAGAATGATTGTATTCTCCAAATATCGATCGTAAGAAATGTTTGAATCAGCAATTCTATGTTGCTGTGGTTAGAGGTTGGAGAGTTTAGAGTTTAAACTGAAGCCGAACTGCACCGTTTTAACACACACCTGCCGCCCGTTCAGAAATGAATATTGACCCAGACCATGGAATACTTGTCAATGTTATTTCCCCACAAAACAATGTGCAGGACACCTCCATATCCCCAGTGAGCGTAGCTCTGTCCAACTAGCGGTGCTCGTTACTGTGCTTCATGCATACAAGGCAGGGATCTGAGCTCTGTCCGTCAAAGTGCTTCACGTGCGTCTGCCAGAGTGTTCTGAGCTCTGTCTGTGCCACCGCAGTCAGTGGCCAGGAGGGAGCGGAGGCACTCCCCCGCCAAGAACGCCACCAGTGGGGAGAGAGAGAAGAAGAGTCAGGTGTGTGTGTCTGAGTGTGTGTGTGTGTGTCTGTGTTTCTGTGTGTGTGCAGTCACTGCCTCACCGACGATGACAAAATGAATTGATAGTCACTTTTTGAACCGATACACAATGTTGTCATTTAAATGTGCTGTAGATAAGATTTAAGAGAAATAATTTGACATTTGTGAGAAATGTCCGGCGGCTATTATAAACAAGTGATACGCGCTGTAAGGATATATATCTGCTCTGCTTGACTGGGCCTTCCTCTGTATGATTTTAGACGGCTCACCGTTCATTT
>OMOU01065213.1:0-13098 GCA_900312585.1 Malacocephalus occidentalis | reverse complement strand
TAAACTGTTTCAGACAGGCGGTGTCAGAGGCTGAAGATGGCAGACAGGAGTTTTGGGAAATTGGAGTTTGATGCTTTCGCCGAATCTTCTGCATTTCTTTCAAGTGCTGGTGGAAGGGAGGGGTGGTGGATGGAGGCTACTGGTGCCTCCTTTCTCCTCATGCGTGTGGAAATTCAAAGTTTTCCCACACCTCTCCTCAGCTGACTATAAATTGAATGTTCGGGGCTTCTGGGCAGACTGTGTGGCTGTGAGCAATGAGCAATTCTCACAATTAAATCAAACAAAATCACAATCTTGTTTTTTCTATTACTGCACAACCAATTGCCCCTTTGGGGACAAATAGAGTTCTACTTTATCACAAAGTCATCAACCTCTGTAAAATATTGAAATAATGTAGAACGACTTGGCCGTTTAGCGATCATATTGATAATGGTTTGATTCATTGTGCAGCCCTACTAACAATTTACTTGATTCGGACACATGTTGTTGAGGAGAAGGTCGAGGATGAGTCGTCTTGCTCAAGGCTGCCGACCTACAGGCAGGCTGTGGAAATCGGTAATTGAGACCAGAGCCTTTTTGGATCTTGGCAGTTCAACTTTGCACCACTTCTTTTTTTAAATACGTTTTCATCTTTCTTTTGAGTTTGACTTCAATGGAGTTGTTAAAAGAAAATAAATGACATGCTGAATTACTCCATTGTTTTTCCCTTCAATAGTCATAATTCTACCATTGACAAAAGGAAGATTAGCTTCACACTAATTCATTTGAAGCTCTCCATTCCACCAATTCAAAAACGCTGAGAGGACATCAAATGATAACCAAAAATTGACAAAAGCTTTCAAAATTAGAACAGCAGGTTACAGCAGTTTATTGTATTCTTTTGAAAAGCAGTATTCCGGGAACATACCCGCTTTTGGGAGCCAGCCAAGATGGGCGTTGCTTGGTTACCACTGGAGCCGTGGTGCTCGACTGTCTCTCCGGCTCTGTGTTCCACCTCACCCCTGCGGTGTTCAGTATGTGCCCGAGTCTATTAAACATCATTAGGCCCTGTGTTTCCGGACCCCGACACTACGTTTTAATGTGATACCACTTGACAAGTGGTAGCCTACTACCCCTTTTAAGATGTTTCAAAGGTTCTGTCGAAATGTAAAAATGGCAGACAACGTTCACGAAATGTTCATAATTGCCAAAATGTGAAACCAGCCCAATTATATCATATATACGTGTGCGTTGTCTCTGTTAGATTTACAGTGTTGAGCACAGGAGGGTTACTGACATTTGGTGGATGTTTTTTGGCTACTAGCAGCCACATATGCCATCAAATGTAGTATGAATCAGGTGGTGGGTGGGTGGGGGGAAATGAAACACAAATGTGAATTGACACAAATGCCAGTGCAACAAGCCTGATGCAGTTCAGTTGCACAATAAAAATGCTAATTCAAGACAAAACCACAGACTTAACCAGGGAGGCCTTCCGCTACATAAATTAGCCTGATGTGACACACATATTGGACAACATGAACGACTCTCACTATCAGCAGCGCTGAGTTTAATCGGTCTCAGGGCAGCCGGCCTCAAGCATGACCTGCATTAATAATCTGAATGGGTGAGGAGAGAACGGAAGCTATTGTGTCCCACTATTGCTTCAGTTAGCATCAGCATAGGGATGTGTGTCTCTCTCTCCTCTCAAGCACGATCCAATACGATAGGTGGGCTCTGATTGGATATTGCCACGATACAATTTCCCTCGCCTATATTTGTTAGATTTATCCTTGGTACCAAGGAGTTGGTACCAAGTACTCTCCTTTCTTTGGGTACTTCTTGATACCTTGTGCTGATGAATGTAGAAATACATTTTCCGTTACCACAAGTGCTAGTAAGAGTACTGATTTTTGAGTAACATTCTTTTATTTTTTCAGTGTCACGTCGACTGTTGACTTTAGTCTGGTGATTTAAATAAATTTTGTATTAAATGTGTCAAACATCTACTACAAACATGGCTGCCCACTTCATCATTTATAACACGTATCACGTATAACATGAGAAATATATATGACGCCTTTGTTTTTATCTCTTGCACTCAGTAAAAGGCGATGGCCATCTAAAAGAATTGTATGCTTTTGTGGGAAAATGTATAGTATGTATAGTCCATTAATCGATTCAATAATGACTAGATCAATCTGTAGAAAAGTGATTGTTAGTGGAAGCCCTACACCAGACTCGGTGCTACTTTGATCTGCTAGATATTATATTGAATGTGTCTGATGCTGTAGATGAATACATTAAAAATTATATGCGTTTGGTCTCAGACTTATTAATGGCATTCTATAAGGTGTCATGTAGCTATGTGCACTAATGGATGGAGGAAAATGACTGACACCTCGTAAAAGTGTGCAGAGTGAAGATTACCCCAAGTCTTCAAAAGCTTAATCTCCCACGTCTTCTTGGAGCCTAGACCGTGGTTGTGACCGTTTTACATACTGTATGCAGATGTGCCCTCGTAGGAACACCACCCCCGACACCCACCCCACCCGTTGAAGACAGACAGCCCTGAGGGTGCGTTGTTCGCTTGCATGGATCTTCATGAGCCTTGAATTAAGACGCCGCCAGAGGCGAGCGCAGGTAACCAGATACTATTTAGCCGGGGGCCTTCGTCACACGACCCAGATAACGATGATGAGGGCAGTGAGTGCAGCGACACGTCAGCGTCACATGACCTCGCCGGGAGCCTCCTCAATCTTTTACACCCATCGTGGAGAACTTCAGGAGGGAACGCAGGAGGAAATGCTTGCACTGACAAATGGTTTGGGGAAACTTCCTGTGCAGTATGGTCTACCTCCCAAAATAATTAATAATTGAATGATTTTGTCTCTCTGGACTCACATGACGGCATTTATCTATTGGTCCAGTGGTCTGTCAATATTTGAATGAAATGCCATTGCGCAGACTATGGCTTCACAGGGACTCTCAAAAACTTGAGTGGACATCCGGCTCTGCGTTAGCGTACCGACGGTGATCCCACAAAAAGATAACAATAAAGATTATTATTCCCTTCAACACTCTCTGATGTAAGTGTATTCCAAAGATCAAGGGTCAGGATTTAGAATAACCCTGCCTGTTCCTTCAATTCTCCAATGCCCCCTGTGGTAGAACTGGCAAAATGATTGATAACCGCTGAGAGCCGCTCCAAATGTAAATCAATGTCCTATGACTTGGTTCACTTTCATGTTATTTTGCCTCAGGACAGCGCAACCTTAGGTCTGCTTCATTTTGCGTTTTGCATCATGTACACAAAGGCTGCCAAACTCCCATAATTCCTTCCCACACTCAAAATTAAATCAATAAATATGTTTGTTTATTCTGCCTTTTTCCTTATGTAACATCTTCAAAATTTGGAGTGCATTTGTGTGTTTTCTGTGAGTTTATAGGCCTACTGTACACTTTTTCTGAGGACCCTAACTGTGTAGTAAAGGTCAGAGCTCTCACAAGGTCAGCTCATCCTCACTAGTGATTCCATGCTTCTCCTGAAAGTCTACACTCACACCACTGGTATCCGTAACACTTTTGGATCCATGGCACTCATTTAACTAGGCTAATGGCAATACAATGGCAAATGGCAAATACAATGCTATCTTGTGACCGAATAACACACAGAGAACGCTGATACTCTAATTATGCCGTTGTTAATATTACAGAATGAGTGAAGTTAATTTCTAAAACACCCTTCTGAGAGTAGACGGTGTGAAGTTTCACAAAATGGAAGGACTTAATTCCCCATGAGCTCCATCAGCACTCATCCCAAAGAGATACTTTGATTCTCAGTCGGCACGTCAATCATTCTTACGAGAAAATCGTGGCGCCCGAATTGTGTATGTGTGCATGCATGCACTTATTCTAATGTAATTGCTAGTCTTGAGCCCTGCCGAGTTGAAATGCATTACTTTTAAAGTCCAGCCGCCCTCTCTCTTGTTTCACTAAATTATTGTTTCTGCACAACAATCTGATTCTTCACAACCCACCAACTTCAGAATTGTGCCACGACTGTCAAGTCTTGACTGGTCGGGAATAATTGAATCAATCATCGAGTATTCATTCGTTATTCAGATTTAGCTAATGGAATGTGAAGAATTAGTTATTGGCTAATTTTAGGATTTGCAATGGAAATCTTATTTCTTTATTTCCCAAATACGGAAATATACGATGACAGAAACATTTATTTTGAATGTGAAATGAGCTTGCCTTGTCTAAAATCATGGCAGCTTGAACAGTGTTCACATATATACAGTTATATATAGTCATCTGTAATGTGCAGACCCTAGGAGTTCAGATTTGATTTATATATTAATATTTATTCATTAATTTGACTTCTAAGGACACAGTTGCCTGATACCTGAATAGTGGATAGTGGACTGAATAGTTTGGTTGGCTTTCCATTGATTCCTGCTGTCATCAGAAGCATGAGGCTGGTTAAAGAATAGACATTTATTGTGAATTTGTATGTATTTATGTATGCATTTGTTTATTATTCCAAGACAGATTTTGATGCATCTTTTGATCAGAATGTGCCTGCTGGGCTGGCCTTGATTGAGACCTCAAACTCGAACAGACACGTTTCCCTACAGACAGATGCTTAATCTGTCGTGCCGATCTTAGCTTGTCTAAAAACAACAATTTTGAAATGCCAAGGTGCAGTGTATATTTTTTTCCACTCCCAATGATTTGATAAATAATGACTTTCATTATTTCATTATTTCATTTCCGACGTTGTGAATAAAGATGCTGCAAGCAAAAAGTGGTTTATTATTATTATTACTGACACAGTTGAGGTCTGTGAATAAACACAAACAGTGACTTCATTCATCAACCCAGTGTTTGTTTATTTCTGTATATCCATTATATTTGTTATATATTATATTATTTTAATTTCTGCTCTGCGTGGTTACCGTTGGTCAAAATAAAAAGCTGCCCTCCGGTCAAAAGTCCCCGCATTTCCTCCAAACTGACGACAGATTAGTTTGAATAATATAAACTCAAACAAAGACAACTGACTAATCTACATGCATGCTTCAAAGGCGGAGGTTGTATTGCAACTATAAAAGGCTGATGATTCAATTCTAGGCCTGCTTCTAATTCTCACGTTATTGCACGGTCCTGAAATATATGCCTCGGATGTCTGGCCTCTACCTGCTCCCAAGCAAAGTCATGGAATTGGCATTGGATGAAAGCGTTTGCCAAATAGCGACGCAAAATTCAACAGACTTGCTATTGATTCGTTGAAATGTTAATACGCCAACACCTTTGCATGACAACGAGACAGCTACAAAAATAGAACAAACATGAAAATAGTGGCATTCATTTGCATGTAAATGCCATCAAAACAATCTTGGGAACATAACCATGGTAATGTTTTTAATTGCATTTAAGAAATGGAGTTGAACTGCGGGATCCCCCAGGGACCCCGGGGGGAGCTAGAAAGCGTTGCTGGGGAGAAGGACACCTGGAGAGCCCTGCTTAGCCTGCTGCCTCCGCGACCCGGCCCCGGATAAGCGGAGGAGAATGGATGGACGGAGTTGAACTGCCAGGCTCTCTAATCGAAGTCCTCAAACGTTGATCGCTCTAGAATTGCAAAACCCTGGAAAGTTCACGAGTCGGCATCATCTAGATTGGGTCCTCCTGACCCCTTAGTGAAGCCAAATATTTTACACCAACTCCACCAAGTCACATATTGTACTTTTCACCCCTCTGCCTGCTTCCACAGTCCGTCCATTTTGACCGTTTACGTTACACCTTTTCAACTCCCAATCACGGCCTCTCTCTGAAAGCCCTCAACCTTGAATTATTTCCCGCCATCAGCGAATGAAGACCTAATGTGACAAGAAGGCTCAGCGCTATCAGCCGTGCGTCTGTGCCCTCAGGGAGCGGTACGAGAGGGCAGGGAGCCAGTATTCCCCTGCAATATGAAATTCTACGCACAGTCCAAGCAGAGGGGGGATCCATGGGCTTTATTACAGAGCTGGATGCTTTGGTTAGCAGAGCTGTGTGCTGCACATAGTTGGTTTTGGACAGAGCCCAAGCAGTGGGCTGAATACATGTCATCAAATGGCTTATACATGTGTATATATATATATATATATATAGGACATTTACATATACAGTATATATATACTGTATATGTACAGTTATATAAGGTATGAGGTACACTTGTATATCCATGCAGAAACAGGCACTCTGCCTAATTATATGAGGCACTTATTTTTATTGATTTTGTTGATTTTGTGGATGATGTTTGGCCTTTCTTGTGCTTGCGAGTGAAATGTCACATTCCCAGTGCATTGACGAGCCATTTGATAGCATATGAATGGGATATCTATTGACATCCACTCATGCATTCATGGATTGTAACAACTTGTTCACAACGTGATTAACACAATCTAAGCTGGCCTTTGGCTGAACTAACAATATCAATATACTTATACTTAACAATAACAATATCAATATACTATTTAATATGTACAGTATATATATTTTTTCCATTGTGCTCAAGACTACTGGGTTTCATGGCCATGGCCTGCCCTTGACTTGAGGACAAGCCAACTGAACACCAGCTGAGAACATCAGAAGTCTCCTGTCTGTCGGCTCACATGAGTACCTTTTGTTGTGAGGAGGAGGAGGCATGGAGGTGGACGACTACCTTGGCTACCATGAACACGTGGCCTCCCCTCGATTTGATCCACCTTCAAATGCTCGCACCACAGCTAGATCACCTCTTCAGTACGGCCAGTCAGAACAGAACTCTGGTGTGGGAAGGCAACTGCACAGAAGTGGCGAGAGGCACTGAAAGCCTCCAATGACCTCCAGACTCACACTCACAGGAGACAATTAATCCCTATGGCTCTTTCAATGAACTGGAAACCCATCGTTTTCTAGTGAAACCCACAGTCTTTCAAGTCAAAAGTGCAGTCCCAGTAATAAGAGTTAAACTCTTTTGACAGGCTCTTCAATACAGCCAGTCGTATGTACGTGTACACACACACACACACACACACGCATACACCCACACACACTCCAATCCATTATATTGGCATCATTCCATCCACAAGGCCATCAGTTGGTTGTGGTCGCTGTCTATCCGGCTTAGCATCACCGCCACATGGACAGGCCGGCTCTGCTGCCCATTGTCTGCCTGCTCGGTCGGTCGGCGGGAAAGAGGAGAGCGAGCCAATGATCGCTGTCATCTGTGGGAAACCGCGAAAGGTCCCGTCGTCTCTGCCATACTTCTGGCACCGGCTACCTCCTTCGTAATAACGTCCTCATTAGAATTCAATTCAGGTTGGTTGTGGAGGAATTTGCATCGTCCGCTTGCTCGATGTTCGTTTGTTTTGTATCGACGCCGCATTCAATCATATTTCCGTCCACAAGGGCATTCTGAAAGGAGTAATTACATTATTTTCCTGCCCCTGCGTAATTCCACAAATGTCTAGCGTGTAGCAATTCTCGTGCGAAGCTCCCCCGCGAGAGCTTTTTAATTATGGAAAGACAGTTGTGTGTGTTTGGGTGCGGGAGCCTAGTGTACACTACCGGGTCCTATTAACCTGAATCATAATAGACCCCACTGTATTCCCACTCGCTCCCGATGATATTCATTTGTTCCCTGCCGCTCTACATAGGGTACACGGTTCCCTTCCTCATCTCCGATCAGGAAGAAAGCCCCCCACCCGTGACAACAGGGAGTTTACTGAAGTTGGCACAGATCTTGTGGCGGTATGGTGCTGATGATGGAAGGCACGCTACACTTTGCCCTACATGCTGTTGCTCAAATGTCGACATGAGACGGCTGTCGGAATACCTTATGAATCTGAGCAGGAATGGGGAGAGGAAGGAAGTGCTGAAAGTAATGACTTGGGGAACACGTCGGGAGGAAGGGGAGAAGAAGAAAAAAAACCATCCGCATCCGCAGCAGACATGCTTTGGAAAATGACTAAATTATATATTTGATCATGGCATAGATGGAGTGCGCTTGGAAAATATTGGCTGAGGCCGATGTCCGCTGGGCCAATTGGAATACAATGTCGCGCCATGCGAGTGCTAATTTAATCACTTGGTTAAGCACCCCAAAAAACCACAAACCCCTCTCCCCCCAACTCTATCTCTCTCTCGCATGCTCTCTCTCAATGTCTCCTACTCTCTCACAATTTTAGGCTTCGACTCCTGGCAAGTGGAATAATTGTTAGCGTAGAGAGGAAGTCATAAATCAACACAGGTCTCCGTGAGTCATTATCTATTAATACTTGACTGCACTCATGCTGGAGTCCCGGCACACTGAGCAAACCACTTCCACAGCCTCTCCTACCCCCCCCACCCTTAAGACTGGAAGACTGGGGACATTTCCTCCTGAAATATGAACGTGCCAAGAATCTTCAAAGGCCCCTTGCCCGTCTGCCGTGATTGATTTAGCGGCCATTTTAGAGCACCTTGGCATGGCGTCCTGCGCTCAGCAGACAACAACTTCGGAGGTGGGGACCAGCGGCCAGTCAATGGCTTAATTGAGCCCACGTCTCTCTCCCGCTTAAATGCAGCAGGCAGGAAACTCTGAGCAATTAGCTTGCGCTAATGATGAAGGTTCATCACCTCGTACCATTTCTCCCAAATAACCATGGGGGGGGGGGCTTTCTAGTTTTGCCATCACATTGATGGCTGAGTGATTTAAAAATAATTCAAACACTCCGGAGGTAAGAGCGGTTGTCTGGCAACCAAAAGGTTGCTGGTTTGACGCCTAGCTAAGTGTCGAGGTGTCCCTGAGCAAGACACCACGCGAACCCTAACTGCTCCTGACGTGTTGGTTTTTACCTTGCATGGTTGCCACCGCCGTCGGTGGATGAATGGGTGAATGTGAGGCCATACTGAAAAGCGCTTTGGATAAAAGCGCTTTATAAATGCAATCAATTTACCATGCTCTTTTTTTTTGCAGAGCGACGATGCTATGAATGTCATCTCTAACAGCCAACTCGGTAAGTCTTTTTTTTATGTATTATGTTAACGTGTATTCATGTTGGCCTTGTATTAAAAAGGTTAGTTGCTATTGATGGTGATCTCCTACAGTAATATGATGAAGCCAGTGGTGAACACCCATATGGGTCACATTATAGCTTACAATGTCGTCATTTAGCCAAATGACTTGGGTTGAGTGGATTGAGATGCGTGTCATTCAAGAGCAGGTAGGGGAAGGCGTCTTGCTCGATCAAAGATGCCTACAGGTGTGCTGTGGTCATTGGGAATCGCTTTCAACTTCTTCTTTATATATGTATACAACAGCGCTATGCTGGTGTATACATTAATGTTGCAACGTTCCTGGTCATCATTATTTCAAAACTGGCTTGTACCAATCAGCATGAGCATACTGCTGACAGCTACGGGCCTGGTGATAGACAGATGGTTCAGCCAATCACCTGCCAAGGAATTTTTGGAAAGTTGGAATGGAAAATCACCATATCCTCATATAGGTGTGTTAAATATTCTATATGTCTGCATGCATCTCTGCACATCATATTCCTATATAAATGCGTTATGCTTAGATTACCACATGACATGACCACAGAGTGGTACGAAGTGGTCAAGGCCAGGTAAAACACCTTATCTTTGGAAAACACCAGATGTCTCCATGGGAAGAATGCATCCACCCCCCGGTAAAAGAAAGACACTATTTTCTGTCTTTGCTCACGTCTCACCTTGCTAGCTGCATCTCCATACTTCCATAGTCCATAGGCTCCTGTTTTTCCCTGCAACTGTTGCCATGCCATAAATATGAGCATGAGATTCTGTTCGATGCACTCATCCTCCAACAAGTCTAGTGGCCTTGGACGGTGGGAGTCTTCAGCACGGAATATTACTTTGTACTTTATACTTTGTACTTTATACTTTGTACTTTATAAGATGTGAGAATAAACTTGTATGTGTTCTGATTTTACATGAGTTGTTTGGTCATTAATCGTCCAGATTTTCCACCACAAAAGTGCCTGCCCTTTTCCAAACAGTTTGAAAGGACGACTTCCCAGATGGTTCTGTGTAACAAACCATCTGGTGCGTCAGTGTGTCAGTGCCAGCATTGGGGAAACACTGCCAGAGTTACGCAACTCTAAACATAATTGGTGACCACAAGTCATTGACGATTTCGAAATCTTTGATAGAAAAACATTGAGTTTGACTTATGTTATTGTGAATCATCAGGTTGGGAAGTTGTGCATGTGTAACATCGGGACGTTCCATTTGGAGGATGGGGGTGCTAAATGGGTGAAACCACAGCAGTGCTTTGCTTCTAGAAGCCTGTACATTGTAGACTGGCTTTTGGCGGGATGGGGGAACGAATCATTCTTCTGTGTGCAATTTTCTGTGTTATGTTTTGCTTTCAATACATGTCCTTATTGTTTGTCCGATAACCCCTTTGTGCAATGGCAGTGGAAGTATCCAGTTCCACTGCCATTGAAGTAGAGCACTTTCTAGGCCGTTAGTCGAGTACGTTGCACTATGTCAGGAAAAAGACAGTCAAATACACACTGTGTCAACAGCAGCTGTCATATCACTCTGCTTTTGCTGGTGAAAATAATGATCTCCATCGGTACGTGGTAGTGCATTTTCACCGTTATCTTGCTAAATGAAATGGCGCCACATTATCAGCATCATGTATTTACAATGTTAATCAGTCAAACACGTTGAGTCTATTTTAAATAGAATTGTAGTATTGATGATTCATTCTAACAGCAAAATAATTCAGTGTTTTTAATGACAATTGTCTTTATGAACCTGTGATAATGCTGAAAGTTTCAATACAAGTAATACTACATTAATTTAGCAATTCAGAAGTGAATACCGCTCAGTAATACAATAGATTTATTATATTACTTATGGTATATTAAATTAGCCTATAGTATATTACGCTAATAGTAGCTCATATTTAAATTGAATGCAGAAGATACTGACATGATTAACGGATGCACACATTGTTGTCATTTACATGAACATTTAGGGCGTTTGGCAGACGCTTTCATCCAAAGCAGCTTAAAAAGCGTACATTTGTTGAAGGAGACAGCCATATATCGCTGTGGTACATAAAGATAAGAATAGAGCAGGTTTCAAGCATTCATAGTAGCAAGGCTAATGGAACGACTTTCATAATTGCTAGGTTGCCTGCATAATAGGTGGGATAAGAGCAGAAGTGCCATTCTCAACATTACCAACATCTTAGAGGTATTAAGACGTACAAACACAGTGCTAGGGTGAAGAGAGGCACGGCGGGGGGCTATGCAGAGTCCAAGTGAACTCTGAACAGGTGGGCCTTGAGTCTCTTGTGGAAGCTGGTGAGAGACTCTGCCGTCCTGACGTCAGCCGAGAACTCATTCCACCACTGCGGTGCCAGAACAGAGAAGATTTGGGACTTGGCAGAGCCATGTTTGGCTGTTCATCATATCGTGAAAAGTGAATTTGTTTGTAGAGGCGGTCGGCCATTTCGCGGAGGTGCCTCGCCCAATCCCCGATAAGACAATTGATTATTTTCAAGCATTTAAACCACACCAAAGTCGCAAAAAAAGTTGCCATCACTGAGCCGCATATATTTAAAAAAATGTAGAGCATATCATTTGACGATTAGGCGACGATGGGGATTCATGTGTAGTTGCGTATGTGACAATTAAACTTCTTGAATCTTGAATATTTGGTCGATGAATCGGGTTCGACCGTGCAAAACGGTCGCCTGCTAAACATTAGCGCCAACCGCACCACGCTGTCATGCTGCGCGAGGGGAGGTCAGATGGGGTTTCCAGGACCCCCCCCAGCGGAGATAGCCGCCAGCATTCTGGACCTCCACCCACTCCATGCCCGCTCAACTGGTACCGCTGCAGATGCTAAAAACACACGACTCCCTTCAGTTGGCATCCTAGGCTGACTGAAAGCCATGATTATACGTGGCTGTGCGGTAATTCCCCAAAGTCACCTCTAAAATACTTTGAGCTACACAGAGAATATTATTCAGTCAGAGTCAGAGCTCGGTATAATGCGTAGGAGTAACAATATGTCAAATTCTTGTGTGAGTGTGCGTGTGTGTGTATATAATAGAATAATATTTCAATGTATGTATATTATGTAATGGACATTAATAGCTGCAAAGTGAAATAGAATCTTCAAATCTGCCCTACTATTTAGTGTCAAAAGTGTATTGTGTACTGTTTACACTGTCCAGAAATATGAATCACACTCACTTTTAAATATTGTATTACATGCATAACAACACACACACACACACACACACACAAGGAGAACTCTCTCCAGGTCATCATTTGACCCACTTTTTCATTTCCTAAAATCACACAAAGGGATCTGTGGGCCTCAGAGTAAACCCGGAGTACATGAGACAACCACACAGCCTTTCATCGCTGATCAAATCCCGTTGGCTCTGTGGTTCCTCACTCGCTCCGACGACACCGCTTCGGCCCGCGGGTGAAGTAGCGCCCCCAAGAGTTGAAATTCAAACGACCGCTTGGAACTCCACTAAGCAAACTTTTTCACTTGTCATAAATCCTCTTATGCTTGTGCTCACGACGCCCGGAGCCTCCACCCATGATCAGGCCGATGTTATCTCATACTTCCTACAGAAATATATTCATCTTTTTTTCTTTCTTTTTTTGTTACAATATGTGTAGAGACTTTTCTCTGTACTCTATTCTCTCTGACTCTTACTTAAACCCTTCCACCATTTGCTATGTTTCTCTGCATTGCTCTCCACACCTTATGCTGCTGAAAGTATCAAAGTAAAAGCAAAGATATTTTTCCAAGATCCCGTTGGCGTATAGTTATAGCACACCTTTTTTGTTCATATGTCCTCTAGCGTTTGGAAAATCAATTAATGCCGCAGTAAATGTTCATTAAGCCTTAACTGTGCGCTCTCCAGCATGCTAGCTGGAGAGTGTTCTGTCTCGCTACACTCGGGCTGTTATCGCCCAAGCTGTCGGAGCTGTGGGGGAGTTAGCCTGAAAGGTCCTTAAAATTTATGTTCACAAGATGTTGATTGCACCCTTGAACCACGGATCGATCTGGCACTCAAAGCGCCCC
>OMOU01065212.1:0-13982 GCA_900312585.1 Malacocephalus occidentalis | reverse complement strand
TTCCATTCTGGTCTTAAGATCCCCTTTTTACCCGTTACACATTTCAGTTCAGCGTTTCATGGGTGGGGGTGGGAACTGTGTTTTAAGACATCGTTTTTAATGCTCTCTGCAAGCCCACATGTTTTATTGTTTTGTATACACCCAGTGACTAAATGTAACAATGACCAGAGGGATTCAGGTGGAGGAACCAGACATGGAACAGGCCTTCCCAGACAGTCCTGTAGAGAGGACTTTCGTCTAGTCCACAACGTCGAGCAGCAAACAACTAAACGCTGTAACTACTAAACTACAGTCATTTGTTTTTTCTTCATTTCCTCCCAAACGGGATCCACGGGATAATCTTACAATAGATATCTTCAGCACAATTTCATTGTTCACCACAGATTTTATTTGGAAAAAGGTGAGACAGAGTACCTCTCTTAAGGCTATCTGGGACAAGACATGAAACTACTACTGCTGGACACCAACACTGTAACTTTTTATCTTACAACAAAGCAATAAGTTATTTTTTACCTTACAAATGATAAAACTATTATTGGTGATATGCGATGATGTTGACAATTATGCGGCATTAAGACTTATTTTCAAAAAAAGTAACTATATTTTTCTGTTTTCAAGTCTTGTTCCCCGTGTACAGTAATTTTGAAGCTGTTCTTGTTTGTGTTGACGTCAGGAAAATGGCCGATGTTTTGAGTAGAGCTGGAAACTCTGGCTATGAGCCCTTGAACAACAGTTGACTTAAACTATCATTTGGGGCTGTTTTATACCAAGCTTTATCACAATGTTGTTTTTTTTTCCTCTTTGGAAATTTCGATTTTAAAATTCCTAATAAATTATTCTAAAGCATTGTCGGTATGTGTGGTTGTCTGTTTTTTATCCATACAGATTCTATAGTCTGACAGTTTTCAGAAACCGAAGGCCCAAAAAAAAACCAGACTAAAGTGTTCCAGTTACCTGGGCTTTGCTTTTAGCTCATCTTAACTGCTACATCGTGTGTTGTATTTACAACATTTACTCTGCCTGATGACTACTGCGGACAAAAAGCTATCCGATTTTTTTCTATTCTGAAACGTATTCTTAAATCATTGTCTTAACACTTTATCTGCAATGTTTCTAACATGTAAAACGCAAGAAAAACAACACAACGTTCAGGCAAGTCGTCGTGTGAGGGGGGAAAACCGAGGCTGATACTTCACACCTTCTGGAAGAGTTAGCTTGGACTGAGGCCAGCAGGGTCTGGGATCTCTTCCCTTTCCTGGACCTCCAAACCCTCTGGGTCGCTCACCCCCCCCGTGGCTGACTTTCTTCCCACACCGGTCAGGTTATGGAAGAGCGATATAGCCACCGCCACCGCCACAGCACGGCTCTCTCTGCAACCCTTCTCTCTCCCGACTTGCTTGTTTTTGCTCCTCACACAGGATTCAGCCGCATTCCCTGAACACTTGAACTCTGGGTTTGGATTTCTCCTTTTCTCCCGACTTCTGATGTTTTGTTGATTATTGGGTGGCTTGCAGTCTAATTTTGGGACTCTTTTCCAACGACCCCGCGGTCTTCCGCTTTTGAACTGTGCTTCTGTTTTTGGCCACGATGTCCTTAGGCGTCGTTAGTTCGGACGTGAAGCGGTCCCTCTACTTCATCAACGGTGTTTCGGTGGGGGAGCAGGAGCCTCCGCCTCCACTCCAAAGCTACCTTTGTTGTACTATTTTCGCCTGCTTCTGTCCAGCCTACCCCATCAACCTCTTAGCCCTCGTTCTCTCAATCATGGTAAGCACCAATTACCCCATTGCCAGGGGCCAACTATGAACATGAAAACTATGAAACAAAATCTGTATTATATTTCATTTTCAAAGCACAGACATGTGCATTTGCAGGCTGTAAGAACGGGCATGACATGGACATGTTTGGCTAAATCAGTCAATTCTCTGGGAACATGGCCGTCATAATAAGAGTGCACAGCTGTTGATGTACGCTGTGATGTCACTCAGGGACTGGAATGTTGTCTCTGTTCCCACCATACTGTGCATGCTGTGTGTTTGACATATGCTCCCTCATGTCTCATCAGCCAATAATGTGGTGCCTAGATAGGCACATGGATTGATTGATAAGAGATTGAGCGAGCCATAAATAGATAAGCTAGCTAGCTAGCTAGATAGATAGATAGATAATAGGTGTTGAATAGCATATACCTGTGTCAATTGATCGATAGACAGAAGGATACAGACAGGCCTTAGAGGTATTGAACAGGATGTGCTTGTGCCGTCGCTTCCAGTCCAGAAATAGTTACTATACCGGGGACTATGCCGGGTCCCGGCGCCTGGGAAGGAACGCCTTCTACGTGGCCGTCGCCTCCATTGTCATCGGCCTGGCCATTATCGCCACCATCTGCGCTGTTCATTTCACTAAAGTAAGCCATTGCCTCACATTGTTCAGCATTGAAATACATAAAAGTGTTATGTTGAATGCCAGTGGCTGGATTTATGTTGGTTGAATGTGCACTTTTGGCATCTTGTGTTCCAGCTCGACGACTAGGAGGCAAGGTTGTAAAGAGGATGAGGGAAAAGGAGATTCTTAATGCATAGATAACCTCCCCGATGAGATGGTAAAGTGTGAGGTGAGTTCTGCTTTAGCACAGATACACCGTGTAAGGTACAGATACAACGTGTAAGGTACAGATACACCGTGTAAGGTACAGATACACCGTGTAAGGTACAGATACACCGTGTAAGGTACAGATACACCGTGTAAGGTACAGATACACCGTGTAAGGTACAGATACACCGTGTAAGGTACAGATACACCGTGTAAGGTACAGATACACCGTGTAAGGTACAGATACACCGTGTAAAGTACAGATACAACGTGTAAGGTACACATACACCGTGTAAGGTACACATACACCGTGTAAGGTACAGATACAACGTGTAAGGTACACATACAACGTGTAAGGTACACATACAACATGTAAGGTACAGATACAACGTGTAAGGTACAAATACACCATGTACGGTACAGATACAACGTGTAAGGTACACATACACCGTGTAAGGTACACATACGCCGTGTAAGATACAGATACAACGTGTAAGGTACACATACAACGTGTAAGGTACAGATACAACGTGTAAGGTACACATACAACGTGTAAGGTACAGATACAACGTGTAAGGTACAGATACAACGTGTAAGGTACAGATACAACGTGTAAGGTACACATACAACGTGTAAGGTACACATACAACGTGTAAGGTACAGATACAACGTGTAAGGTACAGATACAACGTGTAAGGTACAGATACAACGTGTAAGGTACACATACAACGTGTAAGGTACACATACAACGTGTAAGGTACAGATACAACGTGTAAGGTACAGATACAACGTGTAAGGTACAGATACAACGTGTAAGGTACAGATACAATGTGTAAAGAACCAATGGCACTGGTATTGGTATTGGTTAATAAAGGCAGGTTTGCACAAAGTTGGGAGAAACATTTCCATTGCACTGTTCTGACTGATACAACCTCGTTACTTATCAGGAATTCACAATTAATTGGAACATTCTTTCACAATTAATTTTAATATTCTATCATAATTCTTTAACAATTAATTTTAAAATTCTTTCATCTTTTCTCCAAATGTGTTGTTTTATGTTCTCCCACCCGACCCATGTGGCGTCCTTAAGCTGTCCCTGAAAGGAGGGATCCCTCTGGGACACTTCTCAAAGACTCTTGCTTTCCCACTGGATTTTGACAGCTTAGGGTTACAAAACGTCATTTAATATTAGCCTATGAATCACTTTGAGACTGTAATTGTGATACTTAAACTGCATAAACTGGAGCAGGATTCTAATATTCTAATATCTTGTTTAATGTTTAATGTAAATCATGTTCAACGTGATGATTAATGTACTGATATATTTGATTGTGTCAATCTCATCTCTAACCACCATAGTGCCCCAGCGTGTTTTTTCATTTAATTTAATTCATTACATTTGTTTTGGGGTAATAGTTTTCTATGTTTTCTGATGAAATAATTGTGTTAGCTAGATAACAGTTGTAACGGGTTCGGAAACATGTCTGTTCTGTGGAACGAAGACATGCACATTTATAATAAATGGGCCTGGTCACGACTACGCCTCTTCCATCGGCCTCCACCCAACAGCATGATGAAATCATGTGACATCGTGTCCAGCCGTGGTTACACCAGAAAACCATGTTTTAATGTGTTAAACTATTCACCATTACCCAAGATGTGAGGATATGTACAACATACTTAAAGTTTTGTTACATTTGCATTTAGAAGACTTTGTTTTATCCAAAGTGACTTACAAGGGAGGCTGAGAGAATAATCAAAGCATATTACTTATGTTACATATTAATAAAATACTGCAAGGTCAGAGTGCAGAAAAGCTATTGGAATGGGATATCTGTGTCTGCATAATGGTTACATCAAGATAAAGAGACACTTAGTGTGTGTTGAATTCAGCTGAATAACGTGCATAGTTGAGATGGTCAACGCTGGACCCAGTGCCCAGGTTTGGGCTATCATGGCTCCAGAGAGGCACAGACAGGAGGAGTGTGCTCCTTTCCCAGTACCACCCCAACACAATTTGAGAGCCACAAGCCATCTGCTGGATACTGCGGGGAGATGCGGTAGTTTGATATGTCATAGTATAGCCCCATCTAAATATAGCAGCGGACGCATCTTCTTGGATCAAGACCACCCAACACATGTTTTGTCAACACCCGTGACACAGACACACAGCAGGTTCACACGGAGGACGTGCTGTTGCAAGTAAACAAGGATTTTTTATTTTGTCCAATAAATAAAATATGTATTATGCAATGCAGGTCATGAAATGATACTGGTAGTAACAATACAACAACAAAAAATGTCATAGAACGACTGGGTGTGTCGGATGAGGTCAGCGTGGTTGGAACAGTCGTTGGTTTGGACATGTGATTCTTTCTATTGCATATTCATGAGCCGCTATGGTTCATCACCCTGTTTTTATCATCCTCGTCTTCGTCCCCTTCCTCTTCCAACTTCTTCCTATTTAAAAGTCATCGCTATTTGAAATATCGAGATCTCATCCAGATAGCGGCGCTGTAAGCAACTGTAAGCACATTTTTTTGCCAAATAAATCGTGGTCAAGAATCAATCATCCTAATTTCTCATTTCATGGTCATCTAAACGAATCCTTGCAGAGCCATCCATCATGTAGACCATTGCGTTTCTCTGCTAATTTAAATTTCACGCACACAAGAAACATCTTGCTATTCAATCAAGGTATCCACGTGATCAGGGGTGTTAAAGCCCCCGTAGTTCCCCCTCTTAACGCTCTTTCTGCTCTCTAGTGACACCACCAGGCCACACGGCACAAAACAATCCCACCGTCAGTGTGTATATGATGCATGGAAATAGATTACAAATATGCTGTAGTACTGATGATTGACATGAACAAGTTGTTTTCAAAATGCTTTACAAAATGCCCTTAAAATAATAGTGAATTGAAAAAAGACCATAATATACTACATCAAATAATGAACAATGACTGTACCGCCCCACCCCCCCTACACACACACGCGCACACACACACACACACACACACACACACACACATGAATGACATGAATAATCTGTTAAAATTGTAACAAAGACCATGTACAGCTTAATGGTAATATATGATACATTTTATATATACCATGGGGAGCTATTCTGTCACTGTTGTGGTGTTCAAAACCTTTATTGGATGAGGTCTTTATTGATTTTTCTCATTGACGAAAGTCAGATCCATGAATTAGAGTTAAATGGATATGGAACTCACATTCCAAAGAGGTTATTGGAAAATTTGACAGACTTGACCAGCCATGGACGTCTGGTCTGTTGAGCTGTTCACTAGCACGACGGGAGTATGGAATATGTCCCCATGTCCCCATGGGTCAGTAGCCTTGCGGATAACATGACGCAGACGTCACACAGTCCAGTTGCTCTACAAAAAAAGTGACACAAAATGAAGACATATTTAGGTTAGTGCATTGGCTATTTGGACAAATGTGACTTTGGGGGGGAGATAAAACAAATACATGTGTGGTATAATAACACAATGTATCACAAACTGCTAATTGGAGTCATCTCATGACATGACTCCAGTCAACCTAAAGGCTACTCTGTCCTTTTGCACCTCAGTCAGCTTTCGCCACACCTCTTCCCTTTCTGCTCTGGGCAGGCACTTGAGGTCCTTGAATCTAGGATCTAGAGCTGTTGCTACCCTTTGGCCATGACATGTTTGTGTTTTCTCTTGTCGTCTGTTTAGTGCAGGCAGCACCACAGAGCAGAACACATATGTGTCACCACCCAGGAGTGACATAACTACAACCACGCAAGACCAACAAAATGAATGATGACACTTTTCATTCACCCATTTAGGGGACAGGCCTACAGTTATTTCTGAAATAAAATTATACTAACTGGATTTGTCATAAATTAAAATTGAAGAGGATGGGGAAATCAGCGTACGTGCATGGCTCCAGCAGTGTTTCCAACTTTGCCAACTCATATTCAGCTGAGGTTAGCGTGGTTAACTTGTGCTTCTGCTGCGCCAGCGTTGCCTTCGGTCAGTCTTTGTTGTGTTGGACCCACTTTATCATCTCGAGAGTTGAATTCCAGCACGTTGGTTCATCCTGGACAAGTGACTCCTCTTCTTCCCCATGAGAGGCTTCCTGAACTTTCAGCGCCGCTGTGTTTGCTGGACTGTGTTTGAAATGTCCCACACTTGGCTAAAGCATCAATAAACCCACTGTCACAGAGAGCGTATGGTAGTATTCTTGCTGCCGCTATCATATTACGAGCACCATCTGTTCCTACACTGGTGATCTTGTCCATAATCGCCCACTCCTGTGCAACTTCAATAAACTGTCTAGCGCATGCTTCGGCACAATGCCTTTCATCCGTTTTCACCACACCTAAAGCGAACGAGTGCAGATTCCATTTGTAATCGATTAGGTGTGCCGCTACCCCAAGGTAGTTACGGTTGCTTACTGATATCCAGTGGTCTCCAGTCAGTGCAATACGTGTGGCTTGTGCCAAATCCTCCGCTTTCATCCCCTAATTGGTCTTCAACATTGCTGATGGGCGGTGGCAGCGGTATTTGGATTGTTCCGTTGCTTTTGAATGAATTTCCCGGCTAGCTGCGCCGCTGGCTAGCTGCACTTGTGCGTTGGAGCGCCATGTTTGAACAGTATGGACGGCGACAAGGGAGGCGATTCTGATGAATGGGCCGGTTCTGGGCATAATGCTACAGTGGAGCTTCCACCGCCGCTTTGTGGCGACGGCCCGAAGGCATTTGCTACATGGGTGCAACAAAGCCGCGGTGCGCGCTCAGATCTATGCGGCTACCTTGGTGAACCTTCTCCCTACTAGACCTGACCGGGCAGCTTTCCTGCTATGGGACAGCGTTCCCGCAAATGTACGATGCGGTGACCAATTTCTCCTACATTTCCAGACGTGCGTGGCTGCACGGCCCTGTCAAGCGAAGCAGAGGTTGGGGGGTTGACATTTCCAGGCTTGCAGCTGCTTTGTGCGCGCTATTTGTATGCATAGAATATGTAGGCGCTGGATGGAACAGTATTCAACTGTTAATGCCTGGAGCGACGTTGCGTGTTCTTTATGATTGAAAGAAATAAATGGAGGCGGGTTACCGTGGCGCTCCGAGTTCCTGTGTTTTGGTTCCTGCTAAGAGTGTGTTTGAATCCCACACACCTCGGGCGCTACACTGCCACCTTGATTCCACCTGTATTAGCCCAATTGAATTTGTTTAAAGAGAGAAAACATTTGGACTAAAAGTAATGACTTTTCGTCGACTGAAACAAGACTAAAGCAATTTTTTTAGTCTCAAGACTAAGACAAAGACTGTATGTATAATCACAACCACCGCCTGATGAACTGGTCACCGCACAAAATGATGTTTTGGACATACATTTGGACATAAGAAGGGTTCTGAGTTAGTTAAATAGTTGAAGTTTGTTGTATCTCAAACATGTGGGGGTGTTGCATGCCATGTTTGTTTGTGGGCGTGTGTCTGCTTCTCGTTTGTCTTCCCAGGGCCCTCCTTTGTTCCTGATGGGATGGCCTGACCTCCAATCAACTTGACCGGGGTATAAAAGGCCACGCTCCAGGAAGTCCAGCCTCTCTGATTCCCCCTTATTCATTTGTGGCATGTGCTTGATGTGTAGCAGCTTGTTAGCCTCTTTAGCTGTGTGCTACCTGCCCTTTGTGGTGTTCCTCCCTGGGACAGGAAGCCATTTAATGTACAGGGGGTACGCTGTACATTAAATGCACATAGTTGAACTTCTGTCTAGACACACTAGTGAAGCAGTGGATGCCACCCGTGTCTGTTTTGTTTTGTTGTTGCTAGTGGGGGTTTGTGTTTTCATTTTACATTTAGAGAAGCTTTGGTATTAGGTTTTGTTTTGCTGAGTTGCTTTCCTTTGACTCCACCATCGCTCCCCTGACCCTCCCTTGTGTTTTCCCTAAATAAACCCCCCTTATGTTTTTCAATATAGATTCATATATTCCCTATTCCTGCATTTTCTAGACCAGCTAATGTGTTTTCCTTTTTACACAAGATTTATCTTGTATATATTGTGTTATCTGTTATGCGTATTGTGCATTTCATGTGTATTGTGTTTCAGTCTGTGTTTCATTGTTCAGAATGTGTTGTGTGTTGTGATGTACACTTTGACTTGACTATTATCCGTTTTATATGCACAACCATGTTGGTGGAGTCAGGATTAAGACCCTGAAGCACGGATGACTAATACTTCCCGACTAGAAGCCCTGTGGGAGTGCTATAGGAACAACAACGCAATGGTAAGCCACCAGCACAGACAGTACACCGACCAGGTGTACTGTCTCAAACTGTTGTTCACCGGAGTCAACGCTGTGGGAGCACCGTTTTAACCAGCCTCTTTTCAGTTCTATTTCCAGATGTCCCGGAAAAGAAACTTGGCCTACAAGTAAATCTCAATTAGTGCTTCATTATTCCCCGAGTGCTTCCCCATGTTGAACCTCAGAAATCATTAGTTGCACACTGCCTCCGCTCCTACTTTACCCGCAATAAGGGAGACGCAATAAGCTGGAAGGAGCAAGCAATTGTTTTTGTCTGACAGCAGGGTCGTTTTACATGTTCGCTGTACCCCCCCACCCCCAGACACACACACGCGCGCGCTCACACGTAATTACATCCCTTCTTTCAGTACGCTTGATATCCCCTACTACTATGGGGAGACATCCTCTAGCCCCGCCCCTCTCCTCCCGGTCTCCGCCCCCTATAGTGGAACTCCCATATGAGCGGCGCAGTGTTGTGTGTGTGTGTGCGTGTGTGTTTTTTTTGCAGTATGGTCAGCGAGAGTGAAGCACAGAGAAAGAGAGCTGGGGAGTCGGAGGGGGAAAGTAGACGCTGAAAGACCAGTAACCCGAGCACTGCGTCGACCCATTGAATCTAACACCCGTGTGTGTGTGTGTGTGTTATTATTGAAGGGATGTGAGTCTCAGGGTGGGATCGTTCTCCCTTCTTTTGTACTTCAGCAGCCCGAACTGTTCGGAGTCGTATGCGAGGTAAGTCGGGAACTTGTATTCTTGCATTGTGTGTGTATGTGACACACGCAGTACAAAAGGTGAACGTAAAAGTAAGGATGGCCGCATTAAGTTTAAACTCTTGCTTTGTTTCACACTGAGGGGTGTGTTGTTGCATCCACTCTCCTAGCCCGTCCTTCGTGTTGTGCGTAGTCACCAGACGAGAGATGCTTTTATGAGTTTTCTATCTCTGTCCTCGGAGGATTGAGAGACGCCTCCTCATAAAGACATCTCGGTGAATATTGTTCCTCATTTGTCCCCTCCGAGGCTCCGGGGCCAATGGGGGCTTTATGGGTCGCTCCAGCCGAAAGGTTGGGCTTTATTTCTAAGCCACGTCAAATATGAGCATATGAATATATCAAATTGTGTTATTAGTTTTTTTGTGTGTCACTGATAAGTCTGCCGTGTACTCCCTCGCTGATATGAATACGTGCAGGCACAGCAGTGACACATTTAAATGACATTTCCTGTGCATGTGATGCGTGTCGGTGTATGTGTTTGTATGTGACCGCACTTGCATCCTCCCCGCACGGCCCTGTGTGTTTGTGCAGCTTATTACTTGTGTTGCAAAGCAATAGATTAAAGGGTGTCGACCAGCAAGCTGCAAGGGCAGCAACAGCAGTGCCGGCTTCACACCATATCTAATGGGGGCCACGGCTGGGCCAGTTGTTGCCCTGTCAATAGACCTGATTGCTCTCGTAGTTTTCCTCACTGCATGCATGGCTGGAATGGAATTAAGAGACAAAACATGCGAAACATAATACCATTCAAGATAGGAGGCTCGTAAGTATGCAATTTTGCAGTACATCAGAAAACAGCTCCACAAATACATCCAGATGCAAGGCCTTGGCCTTCCTTAACTTAGTACTCAGTAGGTCTACACCTACATTGCTCAACCAGTCATATATTGAGCAATGTCATTTTTTCCGCTTTCTAATCACACTTCACAAACAACATGCAAAGATATGCAAATGTCCATATTCAAAGATGGAGAAATGCACCGTGTTTCTGTTTCTGTGGGGCTGTGGGTTGTGTGTCTGTCTCCCGGTTGGCATGCGTGTTGTGATGTCATAACGGGTATGTGCTGGTGCCATTTAGGTTCCCTGGTAGGGAGACTTGTACGATTGTGTCGATTGTCTTGTGTTGATTGTGAAGTTGTTTCGTGGTGGAACTCGATTCAGCATTCTATCGCCCAACTTCACCTCACAGGAGCACCTGTCAGGTTACTTTGGTGTTCCACGTTGGTGTTACTGTAGTCAAGGCAAGTTTATAGATCATACCGCTTGCAAAAAGTTTCTCCAGACAAAACCTCTGGAGGAGCAGCTTGGAGGTCTGAGAGTAGGAAACCACAACTCAAATTGCAGGAAGAAAAAGAAAGTAAGGGCAGCGGGGGATGTTGAACAATTAGTTTATCGCTGATTAGTAAGATTGAAGAGGGATTCTCAGTGCTCACAGGGAACTGGCTGTACTCTTAGAATACAATGACAAACAAGGACATTATGGCACATAATGTAGATATATTTATGACTAAAGATGAAGGCAATCATCTAATGAGATGATATATGAAGGTATTGTGTGGTCGGTGACATGTAGATGAATAAATAGCCTATACATTACTCCACACCATGCAACTCGGTCTCCATTTAATTGAGACCCGAAACAGAAAGAGTGCGATTAAAAAAAGGACAGCACCCGAGATTGCACTTTGTTTAACTCTTCTGTCCCATCAATGCACTTAATATTTCATGAAGCACATAAAACCTAATTAACTTTCTTGTTGTTTTTATTGTTGCTGCAGTGAAGCTAACTCCAAGCTGGATGCTCTCAACTGTACAGCCAGCATGGAGCCGGTCGGGGCCGCGGCGGCAGGGCTGTCCACGGCGGCCCAGGTGGCCATAGTCTGCAACGCCCTCGTGGGCCTCCTGCTGCTGCTACTCTTCCTGGTCCTCTACCAAGCCTGCAAGGTGCCGTCCAACCAGGACACGCTGCCCGTGCTGTCTGTCCCCCGCGTCAATGGAGAAGCCCAGCCGGAGCACAAGTACCTGCTGACCTCCTGACTGGAGCACAAATTGCCCTCGGCGTCCGCAGAAGATGCGTTGGGCTTCCTCGAGGCGGGGGGCCGGCATAGCGGTGGAGGGAGCCGCTGCTAGGATGGCTGCGCGGATCCTGGGCCCGCAGAAATTCTGTCGAGGCTTTGGCTACACCGTCCCCGAGCAACGGCGGGTGACGCAACAGGAGAGAAATGATGTGCGATGGATGGGCTTCTATCCGGTCTCCATTGTTCCCTCGTCTCAAACCTGTGGTACGAATCAGCTGTGCGTCTGAAGGAATGCAGACACAATGCCGCCACCTGCAACTCGCTGCTAAACGCGCACAAGACTCAGAGAGGCGTGTGGTGAACGACAGCCCAGAGGACCAAGCGTTTGGTACGCAAATCTTGGCACTTGGAGTGTTCTATATTTAGCCTCTTATTTCATGCTTCCGCAAGAAAAAACACCAGCCCAGTATAATCCCGCCTTTGGTAGGCACAGTGACTCGAGGCGGCATGACGTGTGTGTGTGTGTGTGTGTGTGTGTGTGTGTGTGTGTGTGTGTGTCAGTGTCATGGCCACTCATATACCAGGGGTCTGTGGAACGTTGCGTGTGCACCGAGCGTTATGTAAGTACTGGAGAGGCCCGGCGGCGGCGGAGCTGTGCGTCCTCTTCACGCGGACCCTGGCGCCGGCGCCTCATCCTCGCCCGCGTTAACAACAGCGGACCACTCACAAGTGAAGTGAGCGGGGTGGGGGGCACGGCGCCCACGTGGGCTGCGATCCGCCGCCAAGCGGTGTGGCGTAACGACGTGTTTAGCTCCTGAATGTCCGCGCCGCGCTGTTACAACTTTGGATGCTTTCCAAGGTCTTAAAACCAAACTACAATGGCTATTTGTTTTTCCCCTGAGTATGTATTGCAAATGATCTGTCAATTATACGTGATGGAGAACTTCATCTGGACCCTTCATGTGTGTGACTGAATGCAGACGACTTTTGAAATTGGTCCAGTGTTTACCGAGATTGCTTCAGTCCTCAGATGCAAAACATCTGCCATTTATCCTTGGGGGGGGGGACAATGGCTCCCCGTCCAGGTCCAACCTCTACATGTGCGTGATTTGCCACGCACAGGTTCAGATCGTTGTTGTAAGTGTCTGACGGCATGAGGGGAAAGGATCCTGACTGAGTGATATAATGGAACCGGTTTGGACAATGTGTGATTTATGTGCGGAATTAAGAGCGAGATCTCTCTCGCGGACCAGATGAAGCGAAAGGTAAACAATAGTTAGATTTCTCCATAATAATGTCAGACAAGTGTGACCATAACAATCTGAACACCTGTCCTTGGCAAAACAAGCACTGATACGGGGACTGGTGCCCCAAAGCGCTGCATTGCAGATGTTTTGAAGCGGACAGCTGAGGCAATCTCGCTCAATAATGGATCCGTTTCAAAAATGATTGTCCACATTCGTCACTTAGAACCAAAATGGTTGGAAAATAGCGTCTGGGTTGAAAAATCCAGAAGTTACCCTTTAAGTACTTAGCTGAAGCCAACACTGGCCATTTATTTGAGGTATTGGAAGCACTGAACGGGCACTTGTAATGGGCATACTACTCAGCACAGTGGTCGTCATAAAGCTTTCAATGTAATGAATGATTCTGTCCAAGCACTACTTTTCTACAGTTGTGCACGGATGATCCCCACACAGCCTGATGGGAAAAATGGACGGATGAATATTTGTATGGAAAAATGAAAAAACAAGCAAGCAAAAGCAAAACACGGGAGAGCCATCCCATCTGTCCATCAATCAATGCCCTTGTAATTATCATTTGAAACTCGCTTCCCGTCAATGCCTGGCGGCTGCAGCCATTAGTCGTCCAGTCTACGGAGGAGGTTTGATGAGGCCTTCCCCTCCGGCTAAACTTGAGCAGATGAAGTCATGATTCACAGTTAAGGAGCCCCGACTGCGTGCCGGCCGGGGGGGGGGGCCATCGTACGGCCGAGGCCCCCCCGACAACAGAGGCGGAGCGGGCCGCGGAGACGCAGTTAAGAGTCGCAGACGGCGCACGGGGGATGCGCTCGCGTTGAAGGACGCAAACGCATGAAGGGAGGAGTGAGAAGGCAGCAGAATAAAAGATCACAGGGCTCTCCATTATTGGCTCATTGAAAGACTTTCTTGCCGGCTGCTGGAGGGCGGCCTGGGACTTTGTATGCTGCCAATAATTGGGCATCGGCCCATTCAGGATGAATTCAATGCTCCGCCTCACCTCGTATGCTTTGTGTTTTGGTATGTTTACCGTAGCGCGCTAACCGTAA
>OMOU01065211.1:0-13338 GCA_900312585.1 Malacocephalus occidentalis | reverse complement strand
TCTCCCGAAACTACTCTGCTACGCATGTTTCTAGAAGTTCATCATCGCCAATCGCGCCAATCAGTTGGTCAAACGTCCACGGACGTAGCCGTAGCCATTGAGCTAATCATGTGACTTCTAAAACCATGTAAGCAGCTGAAAGAATTTTCACTCATGACCGGTTTTGTAATGGCAGCAAGGTCCGAAGACGAGAGATAACACAATGTTGTCACACAGCCCAAACAGAGAGAGAGAGATTATCCCAGTGATGGGCCAATATGGGGTCTTGCTGTCTCTTTATGAGTTTACTATGCACCTAATTGTATACACTAGTGCGGGAGAACCGAGTCTTCTTTGCTTCTTAATCACAATAACTTTATGTGGAAACTCCATCGCAATGCTCAATTCAACCACGAAAACCGGTTTCACATCCGTAGTGATAACTAACTGATAACAAAAGTTGTTTTCCTGTCGAGAGAGGAGGCAGAGGCAAAGAGAAAAAAAAGTTGGTCCCCGTTCAGCTGGTGACTTGCTAGAATTAGGCTAAAAGGGAGGGGATTCGCTAGCCTGGCACCGGGCACCATGCTAGACAATTAGGCCAGTACAATACCGCTTTAAGCCAACGTCCAACACACAGCAATGCGTGACTGACGACCAACATAGGGATGTAAACAGGACAGAAATGTAAACAGCTCAACAAAGCAATGGGGGGGGTCTAGACAGATGTTTCCTTAAATATGTGGCACTAACATTCAAACACGTTTGAGTGTGCAACTGTTTTCCCAAACAATGGCTTGGGGACCCTAACAATGGTTAGGGTCAGGGTCACAATGCTCCAGGAAATCTTTGTAGCTGTCTATGGAAAACCAAGATGGTTTCAATAAAGCAATGTGAAGAGAGGTGGGTTAAGCGATCCCCAATGTCTAAATGTTAGATACCGCCCCAGAACCTGAACCCATGTCCTCATGTTGCCTGGGAAAGCAATCTCGGGTAAAGAGGAGCAGAAACTGACTAGCCAGCATGTGTGGTAGTGTAGATCTGTATCCATTTACTCAAGAGATGTGAAGAGCTGGATGCCAGCTCATTTTAATCCACTGCTAACAAATTCTTATATAGTAGGCTTGAATGATTATAATGCTGATTATTTTGACAGATATTGCGATGATTTCACTATTAGTGTGAATGATCAGCGAAATAAATTCTAGCTCCTGCGATTTTTGATACTATTTCGATTAATTGTTCATCCCCATTACATCGGATTTTCCCACATTTGAGACATTTACATGACCTATTATGTAGTCTACATAATAGCCTAGCCATGGCGTAGCCTATTATGTAAAATGAATGTTATTACAACAGAACCCCATATACACATACCCTTGATGACTACTCCTTCTATCCAAAGCTTATACCCACCATTTAAGCAGACCAGGGTCTCTCTACTTTGCCCTAAAGAGTTATTGCCACCTTAGTTTATTACAAAGCAAAAACCTATTCAGAGTCTATGCCAACTATACACATGGTTAAAATGTGAAAGGTCATATTCCAGTGATTTGTACATGGCATGTGAATCAAATGGATTCTTAGGGCATGTCTAGTCGGTCATAGCATTGGACCGCTCTTTAAGACAAGCATGGAGCCTTAGAACATACTGGCACTCCAAACTGGCTTTTTCCGGGCCTCTGCAGTCCGAATCGAGATGCATGTGCGTCAGCCAGGTCAGCAGCCATCTCATACAGACGAGACAACACGTCTCAGCCAGGCAAGTGGCCACCGTGGCACGAAAACACACAAGTTAGCTAGGATCACTTTACCACGACTCCCAAAGGACAACGATAAAGGATGACGGTCGCGCAGTTACTCGGGGGAAGTCCTTTATCTGAGAGGAAGTAGCGTCGGCCATGTTGGTTTCAGCTTATTGACAGCAGAAACATTCAGTCTAGAGCAGGGGTGGGCCACATGGCAAACCTGAGCTGTGTTGAAGGGCCGAACCAACAATAACTTAATTCTGCTCAATATTAATTTTCTCCCATTGTAAAAAGCAGTAAATTATATATTTTGATCAGCTGCTACTGGTAATCAGAAGAATAAGGATATTCTGTAAATATTTAAATAAATATATGAAATTCAGTATAAATATTTAGCAGTCCATGACTTGTTGAAAACTGACATGGAAAAGTGATCTGTTCAGATACTGCGAACATATTCAAGTTTTCCAGAGGTCACTAACATTATGGCAACTACGACTCAAAACGCAAAGCTACTACATCCTCCCCACAATGATGAAGCAAAAACTTGCATGTCCAAGAAAGTGGTGGCCGACCTGACCTTTCCCATTGCTGAGTAAAAGAAGCGTTTTATTGCTGCTGCCCTTCACAATGACGTACATGTGCGACATTGGATTTTCTGTCTGAACAAAGATGAAGGCGAAACAAAGAAGCAGACTGAACACTGCACTTTGTGTGTGATATGTGATATATGTGTTGCCCTCTCTGCCGAATTGGAGCCAGATCGTGCCGAATATGCAGGCACAACCTTCTCATTAAGTAACCGATGTTTCTTTTCGTATTTTTGAGGCTTGACTTGATTGCGATGATTGCTATGTGAGTATGAGGGGGCGTGGTCAGCGATGACAGGGAATGACAGGGGGAGCGATGTGGCAGAAATGCTTGGAATGTGATGCAATACCGAATGAGTGCAATTAACGGAATACTATTTAATGACACCTGTGCACTCTTCCTACTAGAGGCTAGGGACGCATGGCAGGAGAGAACACCTCATTGCCTGTCAACCCTAACCACGCCCCCTCACAGCTCACAATGTACAATGAAGACTTATTTATATTGTTATATGGGTCGGGGAAAAAAATACATGGGTCACCTGAGAAAAAGGTTGAGAACCTCTGTTCAGACACCTCTGCCTGACAGGGACGCACGCCCAAAGGGCCAGATGTGGCCCTCAGGCTATAAAATGCCCAGGTCTGGTCTAGAGAGACCTTCTTCTAAATAATCAGTATTGCATGCAAGGTGTCACACTGGTGTGGTGTCAGTCGGTCAGATGACTGCTTTGTTAGATCATGTGCTTTTACTTCCTTGCTAATGACAAGCGACCTTCTTGTGTGTTACACAACAAACAATGTTGTGGGTGGTTCATAAATCAACACTCATACATGGCAGCCTTTCGCTGCTATTTAGTAGTTATTTCATTAATATTTTATGTTAATGATATATTTTATTTTATTTATATTTTTATACATATTTTAGGTGTCCACCGAAACTGAATCAAAGAAAAGTCATTACCAACTACTTTATGCGAAATTGGCAACTATTGTAGACTATTTAAAAAGGGTAAAGCTACATTTGCGATTGTCACTTTTACTGAATGACACACAAACCCAGAAATAAGTGTTGCCTCCGCGTATATAGTACCATCACACCTGCTAGGCCTCTGCGGCGAGAAACGTCGCCACTGTTCAACCGTGCTGGCCAAATACAAAACACACACCAAACATGAAAAGAGAAGGTAAACTGATACAAACACATGCGAAAGGGAAAGGGGTCTTGCAGTGACTGATATGGAGGACCCCATATCGCACCACCACCACACGAGCAGGCCCCCCCTCCATGTTTGACGGACCGACGCTACCTTGTCATTGCAGTCTGTGCACTCGGTTTCTTTCTTTTTTTAGAATAACAAAGACATGTATCCCTGCGCTATACTCATATACGCTTCATAGTGTACTCTCCCGTCAAATGTTGTTTACGCAGATAATATTGTATGTCGCTAAGCGACACACAATCCCGTTGGTGTCTCTAACCAACCCGGAGCCCACCGCCGAACAAGCTCGTTTTATAACGAGCAAACGGTACTAAAGAAAACTACGTATTTGCTCATAAAACGGAGACCGCTTACCCTTTTCTTCCGTTGCTCGTCGGCCGTGTCTGTTTTTAATAAAAAGACATATATTTAGTAATGAAGGAGCAGCTGAAACGAGAAGGGTTGCGCACAGGGAATAGCGAGGGATGCAGATTGGACGAGTGGGCCGGGAGCTGCGCCGTAACCGCTGACGTCACCTCCAAACGGGGTCACGTGTGGGAATCTCCGAAGCGTTTGAAAACCACACATTTAGATAGCCGTCGGACACAATGACGCAGCTCTTTTTAATGTTTTTAATTCGAGACCATACAACTGCAAAACATCAAAAAACACTTAAAGACACACCTTTTAACACTTAAAGAGCTAATTTGTTTGTCATAGATTTGATAGGATACATATCAATACAAAAGCAACAACAACAACAAATGTGTGTCCACATTTCAACCCATAGGCAATGAGATTGTAGCTATTTACATAGAATTCGTTTGCTTAATTGGTTGTCTGTACAGTATATGTAACATCTTTATAAACGATGTCCTACCAACATTTTGGAAGTATAGTCTACCATAAAAAATGTGCACGTGAAAGAATTTTTGGGAATATAGATTGTTGGCGCTGGTTTGTATATTTTCTAAAACAATGTCTTCCAAACGGACATTTCACAAATACACAGAAACAAGGCGACAAAAAGACGAAACATGTTACCTCCAATTGTACAATGTAAAGTACGGCTCACCAGGCTATTGCACAGAAATATTTCCAGTGACCAAGCATTAAAATATATTTTTGTAATGTACTTATGACATAGATTGCATCACTTGTGTAAAGGCACAAAACGTTGCATAAGAGTCCCCCCTAAATGGGTTCTGGGTAGTTCGGGGTATGGTTCTGGAATCTTTGGACTGGTGGTATTTTTGGTCAAGGACGGCTCCGTAGCAGGTTGTCCAGCTCAGTCTTGTTGATGGTGCCGTACGCCTGGGAGTAGCAGCCCAGCTTGGCCCGCGGGTCTCCTGTGGCCGACACGTTGGAGGCGTTCTGGAAGACCTTCTTGCTGAAGCGCGGGGGTGGCCGGGCCTCCCGCACCTGACTGACCTGGGAACGCTGGTTCTGGAAGGAAAAAACAAAATAGTTTGAAACAGAACACAACGACAAAGTGAATTTAGATGTCGAATGCTGAACTAAAAAATAATGTTCTTTTGTATTATTTGAATGGTATTAAAGTAACCCAACTCATGAATTCACTATTGTGGGAGTGTGTGTGTTTGGTTGGCTGGCTTAATTGGCCTCATCTGGCCCAAACTCTGGGGAGCATGGGGCTGCACACCTTGTGGTACATTGGCTAATCAGTGCACCACAGGTTAAGTCAGCCATCAACACACACACTCGGAGAGCGCTAGCATGCTAGCTCAGGAGCATCTGCTCTATGTCATGTCATTTTACCCAGACATTTGCAATAAAGTGGACTACAACACCGCTGAACCCCCGAACAAAGCAACATGACATGGCATTGTGGCAATGAGCTTTGCTCTAACTGTGTCTATAACACTAGCACACACAAACTAGCACACACAAACTCAGAAGTGATGTACACGTGATATTACACGCTGGCTTTACAGGGACTCTAGTTTCTGAACGTTACACAACAACACACAGTCCAGAGAGGTTTTACAGCAGGGTTGGACTGACCAGCCGCGCCACGGCGACACACAGTCCCGTGGATGCGGCGGGTGGCTCGTCCCGCCGGACCAACGGGTTGTTGTTGACCTGGTTCAGTGCCCGGGAGAAGGAGTGGGTGTGGGCCCCCGACACAGTCCAAGCACGCTGGAGGTTCTGCTCGGCACACAAGATCAAATAAGAAATAAGATGGAACTTAAAAAATAAAAACAGTAGAATAATAAATGCCGAATAGAATAACAATATATATATATATAGCACAAAAAAAGAAGTTCAGTAGAATACAAAAGTTGGCGATGGTACTGAAAACTAGTATTGCACATGACACTGAGAATATTGCAGTATTGTGATTATACTTACAAGCGTGGTGGCATTGGCGCCCTCTGTGGATGGAATTGTAACATTGTCAGCGCTGGGCTGATGCAAAGGCCTCCTGTCGGTTGCACCAGCGCTACCGCGGTAGTAGTGAGGAGGGCCAACTGGACTTCTCATGAAACCATCTGAACCAGGAACGATCAATCAGACAAAAATGAGGTCATCGATCATATAATACTGAGTACTGAGTAAAAAAACGGACGGTGGCCACGCATCATAAATGCTGTACTTGCTTATTTGGATTCGTACATACTAGGCGCGTGTGTGATGGGGTTGTACGTTAGCTTCCTGGTCTCCCGGGCAGACGTTGGCCTCGTCTGCTGGGCGGTTACATGCGTCGCCCGCCCGCTTTTGGCAACGGCCGACTCTGCCGGCACACCGCTGGCGATATTGCTGTTTGCGTTTCGCGATATTTCACCATCTCCGTCTCCGTCGACGGTGCTGGGCTCCCGCTCTGCTTTCTCCTGCTCTGCCGACACAGGGTTCTTCTCAGGGGGCTTGTTTTTGTCTTTACCCCCGGCGCCCTCGCCGGTACCGTGGGCGGACCCGCCGGCCGTGTCTGAGCTGGTCGACGCTCTCGGCTTCAGCCGGGTCGCTTTGGGAATCCAGCAAGTGGTCTTCTTCTCCAAAATCATCTTTTATTGCAAAGCAAAAGAGTAATATCTTAAAAAGGGGGTTTCAGACAGCTGAGCGGTCAACATGCCAATGTGTTACCCAAATACTCCCGTTCAAATCCGGTACGACAATACATGTCTTTCCCTCTCTATTTCGAACTTTCCGGTCCATAAAGGCATACAAATACTGTATATCCTAACAAAAAGGATTTGTAGATCTTCAACCGTGGTTTTATAAACATGCCAACGATTGCAGACAATATTACGGAGTTTAACCTATTCTCTACTTGCATACGTCCCACTGTGTTAACATCACCGCTCCATGCAATGTCTCACGAGCGTCTGCACTACGGTCAATACCTCGTACAGCTTGTTGCGATACTGAACCACGGATAACTGCGTGTCATCGTCCAGGGGCAGCACCACGTTATAACCAAGGGCCGGCTCCTTGACGGGGTTGTGGAACCTTCCAGGAAAGACAAAAATAACATTGCAGCATTATTTTCGGTGGAAAGCATGGAAGATAAGAGTTTAGAGGAAAAGAGAATTTCCAGACAATGTTCTATGGGCTACAATCTCAATGTCTGCTCTTATTATACTTAAGCATAGCTACTGAGGAGACACTGTCTGCCGACATATCAACCCGCATACAGAAACCCATAAGCCAAGATGGGGATACAATCTGCTCCGGCGAGCTCCTCGTATTACCTGGCTACATATGGGTGGTCAAGGGCCTGCTCAGCAGTCAGTCTCTTGTCTGGGTTGAACACCAGCAGGCGCTTGAGGAGATCCAGGCCATCGGCAGGTATCGAGGGCTGGAGAAGGTCTTCTAGAGGCACTTGGGGTCTAGAGGAGCCGAGGAGAAAGATGCCGGCAAATGAAGACATCTTAGGGATTAGTCGCCAGAAATGACTAAATGCACCATAATACTATAATGAAATGATTGATGACGGAGTTCTTACTTTAGCAGCATCCTCTGGATGACACTGTCGCCATACTCAGACCTGATGGATTGAACGTCTGAAAGGGACATGTCATAGTGTCAGTTCACAGAGAAACCTGTTCAACTACTACTACTACTAATAATCATCATCATTTAATGTGTGGATAATTTGCACGTGTAGCAACATGTAGCAGCAGCAGTGGCGGCAGCAGCAGCAGTGTGTTTTACCCTCTGGGCTCGGGTGAGCGATGGCACTGAGGATCTTCTCCACCTGGTTGATGGTGGACTTGCCGGGGAACAGAGCCTTCCCCAGCAGCATCTCCCCCAGGATGCAGCCGATGCTCCACATGTCGATCCCTTTGGTGTACCTGGGCCAGCAACGCAGCAATGCACAGTCATACCTGTGAACCTTTCTCAGTGTCACACTTTTGTGGCGTACCGCATTCAAAAAGACCTGATGACTAAAAAGGCCATCTTTCAGGGATAGGATTGCCTGGTGTTCGTGTCGTAGTGTGTTTCACGGCCAGACCCAAAAGGAACTGGGTTCGATCTCCAATGTCCACAGTATGCACATAGGCTTCCGAGAGCATGATGCTGAATGCCTGCTCCTAAATCACACTACAACTAGAATTGCAACTTGAGTCTCCTTGGACAAGTCTCTGCAGAATGACTAAATGATGAATATGTATTGCTGCTGCAATACATATTGGTGGACCATTTGCTACTGTTGAGTCCCCGACAGAAGGCAGGGAGAACCCCAGGCAAACATAGATATATTGTAGATTCAAAGAGGATTCAAAGAGGATTCCACACCTGCCGCAGCCCAGCAGGAGCTCAGGAGCTCGGTACCAGCGCGTGGCCACGTACTCCGTCAGGGTGGGGTTCCCAGCATCCTCCTGGACCTGGCACAGCGACCGGGCCAGGCCAAAGTCACACAGCTTCACACAACAGTCGGTGTCCAGCAAAACGTTTGAAGGCTGTGGAAAAGAGGGGACAAAAAAGGGACAATACTTATAGCTCATGCTACCCATCCATGAAAGTGAATCATGAGGGTTATGAACTTTTGAAATAGAGACTAACAAATGGTTTAAAAAAGAAAAAGAAAAGTCATGGCACGAGAATAAATACACTGCGTACACAAAAAGAATGAATGAGGGTTTCTCGAGTCAAGTCAGCAACACTGCCACCGATTGGCTGAACTCCAGTCCTGCAGAGCTTTAATGTCAATGAAACTTTAGCGATTTAGAGGCTCCATCTGCTGATCCCAATGTGAGCGATTTACACATGCCCGAGCTGGATAATATAAACTATGCTATGTTCTTCCTTTGAAGTGATTTTTAACGAAGCAACGACGACATACATGAGTGAAATACATTACGAAGCATGAGTCCATGTTTACAAAGATACATATGTTATTATTACTGTGCAGTGATGCACAATCCTTTTATTCCCCCTCATGCATTAGTCAGTCATACAGGTCATCTTAGCGGCGAACCTTTAGGTCCCTGTGGATGACGTTCCCTGAGTGCAGGTATTTGGTGGCTTTGAGGAGCTGATACAGAACATATCGCTGATGGATGTCCTTCAGCAGGCTGCCTTTCTTTATCACTGCATGTAGATCCATATCTAGGTGGAAAGGGGAAGTAAATCCCAATACAATTTGTTAAATTCCTTGTCATTCTTTGTTTCTTGTTTGAGGTCACAGATGAGCGTCCCCTTTGTGGATAATCAAAACTGCTTTACTGCCTACATAGTCATGAAAGCAGTGGGAAAGCAATTGAGCCCATTTCTTCTGTTGGAACTGTAAAACAACACTTTCGTTATGAAGCTACACAACAGTTTTCTTAACAATCTGGCATTTGCTTTGAGTTGTTTTGATGACCAAAGTTCATCCCTGGACAGATGGATGCCCAGTTCATGCAAATAATTTGCCAAAAGTCTTCTGAGGCCTGAATGGAAGAGCAGAGCAGAGAAAGGGGGTCTGTAATCCATGCTGGTGGGGGTGTCCGTCATGCTGCTGACCCACCGAGGTGCATTCCATCGTAGGGAGAAAAAGGTCAAAATCCTGTGAGTCAGCATTTGGCACGGCAGACAGCTAGAAAAGGCCGCATCCCGGACGCGCACAGTATTTTCCCACGTGAATCGTCAATCTCTAATCCTCTTTCGGGGGTATCAGCGGTTATGTGGACATGTTGTTGTTGTTGTGCCAATATTCCACACAAACGTACTCATGTGTTCGAAGATCAGGTAGATGTCTTTGTCGTTTTGTGCTCGGATGACATTGATGAGTTTGATGATGTTTGGGTGATCACCAAATTCCTGCAAAGCAGATATGGTGGCTTAGTGCTTGCACTAAGAAGACTGGGTGCATGTGTCTTTAAAAAGTATCCAGTCATTCAAGATTCTCTTTGTTGCTCTTACCTGGAGGAACATGATTTCTCTGAATGTACGCTGCAAAAAAAGCATAATATATCATTAACTACACGAGTGATCACATAATGACACACTATTACACTTTAGCTTAGTGTATCTATCTTAACAGAGTAATAGTTATGTTGCTTCAATACAGAAGCTGTGCACAGACATTATGTGTAGAGACCGTAGGATTCTGTAAAAGGGGACAATTGACAGGTTTGTCAGCTTCATTTGGTTTGCTTCATATCTTGACCCCACTAGTGCAGGGACAGAACCATGGTTAAAACGCACAGCACATGGTGTGTGTGTTGTTTGGGGCGGCGACATGCCAGCTACATCTTAAACATGCACACACACACCTGCGGATAAACATGCACACATACACATGCCCACACACAAATGCACACACATGCGCACACATTCATGCACACACACCTCCGGATAAACATGCACACATACACATGCCCACACACAAATGCACACACATGTGCACACATTCACATTACACCTACATAATACGCAGATACACACCTGGGCATCCGTTCTGTTCCGGAAGGCATCAAAGATCTTCTTCATGGCGACCACCTCCCCGCTCTGCCTGTCCACAGCCTTCCACACGATGCCATAGGCCTGCAAGCAGGGAGTGAATGGGCACGATCGTTGAGGTTGATTCTCAACGGGGAAGCACACTTGCTAGTAACCAAGTATGTGCTCACAGGATTGCACCGTACAGTACTGTATTAGTGTTTTAATTGGCAGCATCCTCAGTATAGGCAAGCATAGGGAGCATTGGAAACATGCCCGTCATCAAAGAGCCTTGTTTGCTCTTTGATGACGGGCATGGGAGTTCCCATGAGGTCTGTGTGTCACTCGGATTGTTTGAATGTGTGTTGTTGAATGAGTGTTGTTGTCTTTACAAAGACATTTGAAGTAGGACATTTCCTAGCTTGCTGTATGGGTATCCTGTATGAATGCATGTGCACATTCCGTGCCTTTGATCTTAGAACAGGGAGGTAGTTAGGGTTGGTCAGGGAGGTATGGTATGTGCGGTGGGGATACAGTGAACAGGTCTGACAGTGTTGTAACGTGAGCTCTAGCACGGGTGCTGCTTCAGGTGAGGCTTGTTAGTGAGTCAACGTGACGTGGCAGCAGCCGCAGCGGAACACCTGGCTATTAGCCCAACTATTGTTGACGCAGCAAGGCAGCGGGTGAGCTCTGACTGCGAGGTCTCTACGGACTGGACATGGAAAACAAGAAATTGTCTATCGAATGCTCCTCCTGGAAAACAACACAGGAGAATGAACATAATAATAATAATAATAATAATAATAATAATAATAATAAAATGGGTTGTGTATGTTCAGCAGATATGTACAGGAGACATATCTGCTGCATGTCTGTCTGCATGTCTGCATGTGTAATGTATGATTACATTACACATCATGGCTTGACACTGTGACCACAGGGTAACTCAAATCTAGAGTATGCTAGGAATTTGATCTAAGATTGAGAGAGATAATTCTGTGTTTCTATTGAGTGTATTATGTGGGCATGTAGACATATTTGGTACACATTCTGGTCATTCAATCACCCAACTGGTTCAGACAGCTTTTGTTTAACTATTGACAAAGCTGTCCTTTTAAAGTCATACAGCTATCATATTATATATGGTAATCAAAGTTTATGTCACTTACCCCTTTTCCAAGCCTCCTTTTGATTTCATATTTCAACAAAATATGTTCTTCCACCTCCGAGATGGTAAGCCCTGCAACTTTGTTGCTCATTTTTAGGAAGGGCTTATTTTCACTTTTATTCACTACTCACTCACTTTTCTCGCCTAATCCTCTTAAAAAATTATATTTAAAAAAACCTGGACTCTAGGATGTTGCTGCAACATTAGCCAGCTGTCAGAAGTGCATTCGCAGGTGGCTTAATAATAAAGTCCTGGGAATAATATTGCCGTGTCCTGGCATTGACTCTAAATGGACACTATTTGGTAAATATGCAACGTTCTTGCGTGAGGTGACCCACTGTTGACAGGAGTTAAGTCCCCATCACCAGCTCAGCCTAGTCCTACTTCAAGGTAAGTTACACACTGCAATAAGATGACGACGAATATAATATGTTAAAACGAGCGATGCGTCAGAGTAATGGAAGTGGTCTCACTGCGAGTTTGGATAATCGTGCTCCTGTTAGTCGTTGGATACTGAAAGTCGACTAAACGAAGCGCTTTGTGACTGTTTGTCGTCCTGGAGACAGCGCTGAAGCTCACCGTCACGCCCCTTCTTAAAGGGACCCACTCAACTCACTCGTAACATTCGGTAAAATATATATGGAACATTTCTAGCTTGTTCCAATTAATTATTGATTGATTACAAAAATTAAGTTATTTTTTACAATTACAATTGTAAAGGGGTATTACTAGTAATATATGCTCTTTATCTTCTCCCGGCAATTACTGCCAAATACACTAAACGTAAATTACACCAGATCTAAATGTTCGTTGGCATGGTTCCCCAACAAATGCTGAGGATAAATACTATTTTCTGTAGACCACCAGATACAAAAGAATAAGTGAGACCTTTTTTATCTTACATTTATTTCAAAAATGTGTTACATGCTTATAATTAAATTCAAAACTATTATTTACAAATATAAGCCTCAATAAATATGTTCTCCCTAAATGTTGCAGAGGACTGAAACATACTTAGACAGCAAAATGATAACATCTCTGCATACATGTGACCAAATCCTCACTAAATAAACTAAAAGGGTACTATATAGTAATATCTCTACTGAAAGAATGAAAAAAAAACATTGTCATTCTTTCCCATTAGTGTATATATGATTATTTGGAGATTAAAGTTAACTCTGAAGGTCTTCAACCGATGACTAATATCTATCAAGTGATAAATGATATATAACTTTTGTCAGACCAACCTGGACACCAACATAACGCATTGCAAACCAATGCAAAGCAAACCCGGTTAGCACATTTGTTAGCTCCTGTGTGTACATACGTTTCTTCTTTTCAGATTCATATTTTGGTTTACACCTAGGAGATTATATCCACTTTATCTTCTGTTCATATTCCACAACACCTTGTATAAAAATTAACCCCATATCACAATATAAAGTCATAAAGACATAACCGTTGTATCAAAGGCAGGGTAAAAAGCCATACGGAGAGGGCGACATCGTCACTAACATCCAAGGAGGAGGGTTGTGTCAACACAATATTACTCTCATCTCCAGCCAAAAGGGTCAGAGGTCAGACCAAAATGGCCGATGGAGCCGTGTTAGAAAGGAAAGCAGAATCCCAGTGACCTGGTTGACACACAAAGAGAAGCAACAGATGCACGACAGGTCGGTTGCATTTCAACGCTACATAGTGCAGGCGGAGGAGAAAGACCAGATTTGGTGGGTAGGAATATGAGAAAAAGCCCCTGTATACAGACATGG
>OMOU01065209.1:0-14261 GCA_900312585.1 Malacocephalus occidentalis | reverse complement strand
TTCGCTGACCTTCCAAGACTTCAGTACTTGTAAGGGTTTCTTTTCTTGGTGGATAACATGGGTTGTTTACGAAGGCGCACGCTTGTTTTGTGTTTTCCCCGCTCCTGACCTTGTGTCTTCATATTTAGATTTCTGGCAACTCAAATGAATACGCTGTTCTGGAACTCAATTTCCACAAAGACGTGGTGAAGCTATTATGCTAATAAATATGAACGGTGCATGGAGGAGAAAACGACAGCGTGCGGACTTCAATGTGTCAATGTGTCAAGGAAAAGTGTCTCTAATAACCAATAGTCTACTATAATATACCGCGCTTTAACAGCGGAAGACACTCTGAGTGCTCGAGTCACGTTGATGCTTTGGTACCCGATCCTCCTGTTCGTGTCTTGTGTCTTCCAGGAGCATCTGCAACACAGGGGTCTCGCACTTCCCAGACTTCTCCTCCATCTCGTCCCTGGTGTCCAGCTTCATACTGTAAGTCACGCGGTGTGTCGAGGCCGTGTGTGGGGGGCTGGTGGGTGCTGGTGGGGAGGGTGGTACTCAGAGGTGCACAGTACATTTACTCATGTACACATTTGAGGTACTGCACCTCAGGGGTAAATACTCAACTTTTAACGGCATCCCATTCATCTCACGGCGTTAGTTGCTAGTTAGCTTGCGTGCTAAAATGAACAATGCTAAATATCATCAATAAATCAAGAATGATATTATTATATTAGGCTCCATTGGTCCCCAGGGGGGATACCCAGCAGTATATAAAGTCATATATAAAACATAAGCACATTCAAATGAGCTTCACATTTACCAACTGCGACTCCAAAGCGATTAACACATTAACGTCGCCGATTCATAATTATAATACAACAATGTCATAGATATTATTCGGAAATAGTCTGCATAATGAGTACTTTTACTGTTGAGCTGAGTACTTTGAGCACTGTGTCCTTGTGTGTCCCGATATCATCATGCGTGTCAAGCCCATGCCCATGAGAGGGACACACACTGTCCGCTGGAAACCCGAGGGTTTCCTTTATCTAATCGAGCGCAGTACCAACAAACTCGCCGGGGCGTTGTCTCATATCGGCCACAGTTCATTGAATGTACACTAATAAGAATCCCCCCGATGCCTAATCATAACTCTGGTGTCACAGCGATGACCTTTATCCTTTTCTCCCACGTGCAGAGAAATGGCAGAAAACACCAAGATCGACTATATCCCTGCCAATTCTTTCAAGGGTATTGCAGAGGAGTACGTCTTCATGTGAGTACAAGAGCTGGATACATTTTTCATGATCCCCATGTTTAATCGAGGAGCAAGTATTGGTCATAATTTATAAGCCGTGTTTGCGGTAGGGCTCCCCGCTCATGTATAATTGAACGCCGAAGCTTGTGAACTATCTGTGATATATCCTTTGACCGGCAATATTTGTGAACTGTCCTTGACAGGAACCTGTTTAGAAATGGTTTCAAGGAGATACAGTCTCACGCCTTCAACGGAACAAAAATATCCAGCCTGTAAGTGTCTTCTAAAGATGTCTCATACAGATGATATTATATTATACACTGTAAGGTTTGATTAAATATCAGTTGTGCGATATTATGAATGATGTGTATCTGTGTGAGGGATCTCTGTAATCAGAGAGAAGCAGCCTGTACCACCAGGAGTCATGTAAGCCAAAACATAGATAGTGTGTTCTCCTTTGACACTCTGCCCCATCCTCTGGAAATGGAAACAGGATTTGCATTCCATTAAGTTCTTCACTAAGTGTAAATAAGTCATTAAGACAATAATGGGGCCAAGCGTTTATGCTCGGGTCCTTACTGTGTTGACTGAAATGCCAAATGATGACAGAAAACTTGTTTTAAGAAAATGTATCTCAATGGCCTACAAATTGAACTTGTCCATGGCTCAAAAACCTTTGGAATTCATTTTTGTTTTTCAGAATATTAAGAGACAACATACATCTTCACAAAATACATGAAAGTGCCTTTGACGGTGCTTTGGGACCAACGCTGCTGTAAGTTGAAGCACATTTAAGGCGTCTTTCCAGGCCCTAAGTTAGCTTGTGGCTGAGCCGCTGTGGTTCAGACCAATCGGCAGCCTATGAGCATGTTGATAGACAGATGGTTCATCCAGTCACTTTTCCAAATGGTTTCAAAGGACGACTACCTCAGTGGTTCTGTGTAACGAACCTATCTGCCCCATCAGGTTGGGTGTAAGTGGCTGACAACGCTGGCTTTACTGCCCCCTACAGGACAAAACTGGAATTAAAAATAAAACTCAACTCAACTCACTCAAATAGAACTGCGTCATCTTGAGTCATAACAATGCTCTGCTGATTCTATTGAAAAGACGGGTCATCTTGAATTTGTTTTTAATCGGATGGGGACATTAATATTGTTGATAATGCAATGAACACGTAAAAAAACACCGGGTTATTTACAGTAAACCTGACTTTAATAAAGGGGACATATTATACCACCAGGTGTGACTGTGATTAGCCATTGCAAGCTTGCGATGGCTAATCACACTCACAGCTGGTGGCATAAGAGGGGTACCAGCTACCGATAGACCCTCGAAGCTAAATGCACGGATATGTGTTTTCCGTTTCCTCCCACAGGGACTTCTCGTCCACAGCTCTGAGTTCGTTCCCTGCTAAAGGCTTGACGCAAGTGAGTTCTCTGACCGCCGTGTCTGCCTTCACGCTGAAGGTCCTCCCCCCACTGGAAAGCTTCAGTGAGCTGCTGGAGGCCAAACTCACCTACCCCAGCCACTGCTGTGCCTTCCACACCTGGCGCAAGAAACAAAGGTACAGCCCACCACCACGCCGACCAGATTACACCACAAACCCTTAAAGGGTTACGTGTGATGTCTTTATTCATTGGCTTGTCTTTACTTTGTTACCTCAAACTTTCACATCTAAAAGGGAAAATGCCTTGAAGAACTTCACGAGAGTCTGCAACCTCAGCGAGTCGGACGTGTAAGGAAGCTTTTTTGGATTGAGTGGAAGAGCTTTCGTCAACATGCTGACCGAGATTGCTCAATGATTTAATTTCCATGTACTCCTCAGAGAACCCACGGCTGATGGAAGTGTGGATGGAAGGGATGATTACATCACCTTCGAGTACCCTGACCTGGATCTGGACTGCCGGAACAGTCCCTTCATCAAGTGCACCCCAAAGCCTGATGACTTCAGCCCCTGTGAGGACCTGCTGGGCTCCGCCTTCCTCCGCTGTCTCACGTGGGTCATAACAGTCTGCGCGGTCACCGGCAATCTGGCTGTGCTGGTCATCCTCCTGGGTCTCCGCCAGAAGTTGACCATTTCCAGATTTCTAATCTGTAACCTGGCCTTCGCCGACCTCTGCATGGGCCTGTACCTGTTGCTTATCGCGGCCGTGGATTCCTACTCCAGCCATCGGTATTATAACCACGCCACCGATTGGCAGACGGGAGCCGGCTGCGGCATTGCGGGATTCCTGACCGTGTTCGCCAGCGAGCTGTCGGTCTACACCCTGACCGTGATCAGCCTCGAGCGGTGGCACACCATCACGAACGCCATGCACAAGAGGCTCAGGCTGCGCCACGTGTCGTTCATCATGGCCGGCGGCTGGGGCTTCTCCCTGCTGGTCGCTCTGCTCCCGCTGGTGGGCGTCAGCAACTACAGCAAAGTGAGCATCTGCCTGCCCATGGACATCGAGACGCTGGGCTCGCAGGTCTACGTGATGGCTCTGCTCATCCTCAATGTGGTGGCGTTCGCGGTGGTCTGCCTGTGCTACGTGTGCATCTACCTGAGCGTCCACAACCCAGAGCTGGCCACGCACCCCGGCGACACCAAGATCGCCAAGCGCATGGCGGTACTGATCTTCACCGACTTCCTCTGCATGGCGCCCATCTCCTTCTTTGCCATTTCGGCAGCCCTGCGTATGCCGCTCATCACCGTGTCCCACTCCAAGATCCTGCTCATCGTGTTCTACCCCATCAACTCCCTGTGCAACCCCTTCCTGTACACCATATTCACCAGGGCCTTCCGCAGGGACATCTGGCTGCTGCTGCGTCGCTGGGGATTCTGCCAAAGCAAACCTGCGCACTTGAGGTCGGGCGGCCAGCCCGTGCGCACCACCAGCAACACGCTGCCGGGCGCAACCCCGACCCCGTTTCACTTTTGCACCCATCGCATCAAGATGCAGGGTTGTTTACTTAATAAGGGAGCCACCTGATTACAGCCTCGATCACCACTTTGTCATGTCTTTCTGCTGAAAACATCGTTAACGCCCTGATTCCTTAAGTGCTGTGGTCAAGGTGACGATAAGGACAAGTGCATCTCTACAAAGATGGTGCCAGACAGGCCGGAGCACTTAAACTGACAATAGATTTTCCCCACTAAACGGACAATTAAGCCACTTGCTAAACGACAATTCAAGAGATCAATACTGATGAAATGCACTGGGACAGTTTGTTGGGTCAAACGGAGGATATTAGATTGTGTGACATCTTGTGAAGTCTAACGACGTGTCTTTGTTCAATTATAGAGCCAATGTCAGTTCTGTAGCTACACTTCAGAGTTTGCTCTTTAGACAGCAACGACAATCACTAGAATCAGGAAAATCACACATGAATCCTGACGGACGCCGACAGCTGGAATCAAGCACTGCTTCTGTTCACAGTGAATGTACATGAACATAGTTATGGAACTTTTAAAAATACATTTTAAAAATGCACAAACATCCAGCTGTAAAAGCGGCCACTTCATCAGCAGCACCAACGGAAAACAGAAACGCCGCACTATTAATGGGAAAGTACAAGGAAAGTCAGCTTTGGTTCCTGCATACGATGTCCAGTCAGCAAGGCCACAAGGGGTCAGGCAAGCAGCGCCTCAAGGCCCACATTCAGGACACATTTCTCACAAAGGCTCTGCTCCGCAGCTACAGACGTCCGTACCCATTTATACTGGAGGCCGTAGAACATACTGGGGCAGGTCGGTGGTGTATAGCACATTTAATATGACTGGAGTTGAAAACAAGATCATTTTTCATTCAGAGAGCGTCACAGTTACGGAGGCAAATGCAATTTGATGATAATAAAGAATACATCCAAACAAAGAACGCGCAACTCCTCGATAACAAATAAATATTATACACGCGGACAATACATTCACAAACATAATCTTTGCAATAATGCAATAATAAAAAACAAGAGGGGGGAACAAACTAAACAAGGGAACGTGGTTGACTGGTGGGTGTGATGATGGTTGTTGATCTCAGAGCTCCGTCATCACCACTCGGCCTCGCCGACCGCCTTGGAGAACACGTAGTCTCTGCCCCCGTAGCACATCACGCCGTCCTTGAGGTGGAACTTCCAGCGGTTCTTACTGCGGTGGATCTGTAAACAACGACGAGGAGGAGTAAACACCTGAACCAACGCTGCCTGAGAAGCAGCGCTGACTCTGCTACAGGTACCTTGTCGTACTGACACACGATCACGTTGTCCGTGTCGAAGAGGTCGGGGATGTCTTGTTCGATCACGTCGTCTCCTGAATTCAACGGATCCTAGCAGTAAAGAGTAATACGGTTCACCTTAATAATAATATTAAAAATACAGTGGACATTTTGTATGATCGATTCCATGGCCATTGATCTACGTTAACATGTTCAGTTGGAAGACATTAAATAGATATAAAACAATGGTCAAATCCTTGAAATTGCTATTAGCTAGGTTGCGCATCAACGCGAAACCCTCTCGGGGTTAAGTTAGTAAGTTACCTCCTCGACGACATCAGCAAGCTCATCCACTTCATCGCTGTCACTGCTGGAAGAGGGGCTGTTGCCGTCACTACTTCCGTCAACTTCCTGCAGGACCTTCATGGCCTCCGCGTTGATCATGCCCAAGAAATCATTATCCTCCAGCATCACTTCATCCTCTGCCTCGATATCCGAGTTGTCGATGGGACCGTCCAGTTGAACAATGTCCGACAACTCGGGGTCGTCGGCCAACTTCGGCTTGGTGGAAAATATTGGAGGAAAACAAGGGGGGAGAATATTCAAACGAGGGGATATAGCAAGTAACCCGAGATACTCTTTTAGGGAGGAATTAGCTTTTCTTTTTCTTCCAATCTTCAGTTGAAGAACGTGCAAACAACTTGATTACCTCAGCAGCAGCCTTGTTCATCTCGTCTTCAATCACTTCCTTCAGGATATCGTCGATGTCTTTGGAAGCGGTACCAGCCGGCGCCTGAGCCAGTATCTCCAAACTCTCCGTGTGAAGGTGCTGGAACTCGGTGGATTCAGCCACACCCGTGTTACCTGGCTGAATCCGAGTTGGCTCACCCCCCACGTCCACAACCACCTCCGGCTGCTTCTGCTGGGACACTTGGGAATGTAGGTTCTCTGAAAGAGGAACGTGTGACTGCTGGGGAGCAATCGCAATGTTTTCCTGACCGGGGTTGGCATTTTTCTGTGGCTCCGCTGGTTGAGGGCGAGATGGGGGTGCTGGTGGTGGTACTGCTGGTAGGAGGGGTGCTGACACCTCCTTGGAAGGAACGGTGCTGACCACGGGAGGGAGGGCGACGGCTGGTTGAGGGACATGGGCGTCCCGCCACTCGATCAACTTCTGTGTGGTTTGGGAGAAGGGGTTGGTGCCAGCAGCGCTCTGGGTGACCACAACTGGAACGTTCACCTTATATAATTGACCTGGGGACAACAAAGAGAGGGATTAGCTCCGCGCATGTTCAACACAAATGATCGGGTGGTGTAAAAAGACCGGGGCTCACCGGAGGCCGTCTGCAGAGTGACCCCAGCTGGGATTTGCACCGGGTAAGACAACCCAGGAGGAAGGGAGAAGGTAGCGAGGGTCTCGGAGGCTTTCTGTTTTGTGCAAGACAGTTGAGCAAATATGGCATTTTCTTCAAGATTAAACCAAGAAGCTTTCTGTTAAATGAGAACAGTCAATGTGAATGGAAACGTGCCCGGTCTTGAATATAAAATGGCCCCCAGATGGAAGTCTCAAGAGTCGCGATGATAGTTAATTACGATGATCATTTATGTTGTGGGGGACAACAAGATGAATTGGCACGACATGTCGGGTAATCTAGCCAACACCAAATGATTATGGAGTCTAATATTGTCAATGTGGGCATGTTTCATTTAGTGACATCTGTTACACACAACACAACGCTGATTCAACTTACTTTGAGAGGGAAATGATGAGTATTTTGACTTGTGGTGATTCCAACTGAAACATAATTTAAAAGAATATCCACAACTGAACTGATGAGTCCCATCCATTCATTCCACGGCCCAACCATGGAGTAAACCAACCAACACGCCAGTACAAGTACAAGTATTCCACATGCACCTCTCGTCTTGCGGTCGTGCTCCGAGTACTTGCTGGCCGGGAGTTGAAGCACAAACTTGGGCGACGCGATGCTCCGGACGTCCTCCAGCGCCCCGGACTGCGTGACTTTGGACTCCCACATCTGGAGGCGGAGACGCGCCGCGTTGGCTGAGACGCCGTTCATGTGTGCGTGGTCGTGTTGCGGCTGGCCGACTGGTTCCGAACCACAGACAGCAGCGCTATGCGGCTGCTTGTTGGTCCGACTCACCTGCTTCAGGTCGTCCAGGACGCGGTCCTCGAGGCCTTCGTCCAAAATAAGTTCCCGCATACTCTCGATCACGTCCTCGATGATGGACATGTACAGCTTGGCCTGCCGGCGCCACCGTAGATAAAAGGTGGTTATTGCCTCAGTACACACGCGGCACAAGACGTGAGCCGAGCCAGGACGTCAAAAAACGTTTGCCACTTACCGGTCCCGTGTTTGACAACATATTGCACAAAGCATGCAGTTACTTGGCTTCAGTCTGTAACATTAACACCAAACGACGCGGAAAACGTCAAGGAGAACATGCCCTTCCGTCGTGCGCGTACACAGGTGACCACGTAACCCCAGCCAATCAATTATCGATCACCGCCGCTCCCAGGGGGCGTCTGTGTGGATCTACCTGAACGCCTGGCAGCGAGGTCGGAATAAAAGTGATTTGAATGACAGAATAAAATCAAAGAATCAAACATGCTTGTCTTAATTGTCCTGATGATGCCAAAATGACAAATACATTGTTCTTAAGATTTGGGGAAAATGTGTAGATAAAACACGTTTGTTTTGTCACCTGTATGCAAAGATCCTTCCTGAATAAATGTTTACACCACATATTGATTATTATCCATGTTGTTGATCACATACCACATTTATTATGTTTACAAAAGGGTGCCAGTCCTTGGGATGGGCATACAAAAGCACATGTAGACAAACATATATTAATATTATTATAATTTGAAAAGATAAAGTGCTAGACAAAGGACATATCGTATTGTTTAATAGGTTTAGTCTAATTGAGCCTTTGTAAAAACAAAAAGGAAACAAAATTGGTCAACTATAATGATACAAAGCTACTATCATGTGATTAGATGAATTTGACACCGAGTGTCACCAAAGTCCGTTTTCTCCCTTGAGTACTTGATTTGGAAAGGAATTCACTGTGTTGTACAAGCAGATTGCTGCTCTGTGTCGGTCTTGATCCACTTCTTTTCGATTTCAACCTAAAAGGAACAGATGCGGGTGAGTAACAGGGCTAGCTTGGGTCGGATCTTTTCTTTTGCGTATATGCGACGATAACATTTGTATAACATCATCAGGGCTGACCTGGCAATGGTACCGGGTCCAGCTAGTGATGTGTTTCTGTGGCTGAATGTCGTTCACGGTGCCCAACGACCTGATCCTGGTCTGGGACACGACGGCCCCTGTGATCTCACACTCCATGGTGACAAAGGGGTACCAGTCGTTGGGGATCTCCTGGTCCGAACCCAGCTCTAGCTTGCAGGACAGTGAGTGAGGATGGTCGACCGCTGTAACAGCAAAACAGAAGAAAAACAGTCGCAGTTCATAGATTTGACCACTGGGCGGCAGACAAAGCTGAGTTTAAGCGCGGAGCCAAAACGTCATTCCCAGTAACTCAGTGGCGCTGCGCCAACGTTTAGCAGTTTTATGGCGAGATTAAGTTCTAAGGTTTTGATTCGTGGCCACTCCACTGGAGCTGTGTAGAAGTGTGTGGAAATAAAGCCTCAATTGCAATTTCACACGACGAGTAAAACATGGAAATAATATTATTGCAAGTCGGCAAGTCGCAGCAAAGTGTTTTGGAAAGCAGCAACAGAGTATACGCTATGGTGGCTTCTCACCGGTGTTTTTTGCCGGAAGTCTGTCAATTCTCCAGACGATAGCCGAAAATACATTCTCATACTTCACCGTGCCAAGAGACACATGCATGACCGGCTGGGACTCCTCTGCACTGACGGCACCCAAACAAGCATTCCTGTTCATGCGGGCCTTCAGCGACCTCTGACGCAGCAAGGCCACCGTCTGGGACACCTTGACCCAGTCTCCCGGCACCGGTATCCAAACCACGACGTTCTCGCAGAGCGGCTGGCTGTCGCTGACGGTGGTGGAGCCAGGGAACGCCATGGACAAGTTCAGGAAGGCTTGCAGCTCCACGTAGGCGCCCTGCACCGTGACGACGGCTTTCACTGAGAAGGGGAGATCGGTGCAGCCCAGCGCCATGGTCTTGTACCGCATCAGCTCCGCCCTGCACGCGTCCGGCGGCGAGAACTTAATGAGCCGCGACCTCTGGAACTCCACCTCATTGATGCAGTTGTGGAAGTGGCAGTCGGTGATCTCCATCCAGGCCTCGGTGTCTTCCTCGTTGCTGTAGCTCGGGTCGAAGCGGAGCAGCCCGAGGTCGTTCAGTGCAAGGAAACAATCCGCCTCCCCGTTGAGAAAGGCCAAGCAGTGGATCTGTGTGAAGGCCGCGCGGTCGATGACCCCCCCGGCCTTATCCAGCTGCACCCACAAGTGGTCCGTCACCTGCAGGGCCAACTCCTGTTCTTCATAGTGCCGGCGCGCCTGGTGAGGTACGGGCAACCTGAAGATCTCCTCCTCGATGGACACCAGCAGGTCCTCCATGTCGCTGTGCTCCGTGGTGCCGAACTTCAGCAGTTGCTCTACCTCGGCCTCGTGGGTCACCTCCAGCTTGGGGTGGTAACGCTTCTTCTCGGTGTACGAGAAGTGTTCCACCTTGACCGTGAGGATCTTCCGGGGCTCCACGTGGCTCTCGAGCTTGGGCTCCGACGGCCGGCAGTGAGCGAGGAGCTGGAACTCCTTGAAGGGCTTTTCCAGCCCTCTCTCGTAGTACATCTGGAGCACTCCCCCTGCCAGGAGCCGCAGGTAGATGGGCCCCCACTGGCGAGAGGACATGCGGTTCTTCTTCTCTGGGATCCGGAGCATCAAGGACCAGCCGTCTCTCTTCTGGCCACGGAACAGACCCTGAGGAACAAACTGCGTCGTGGCCTCCTGTGACAGCCTGGTTTTTAACTTGGTCTTGCCACCCCGCTCCTTGTCTCCGTCCCCTCCCAACTCCTCCGTCCCCGCTCGTAGGCCCTCCAGCTTGTGGCAAATGTAAGAGAAGGAGTTTTGAAGTTGGTCACGTTGTGGCACGCTGCCATCTTTGGTCCGGATGAAAAAGCGAGGAGGGGCATTGTCACATTCAGAGTCTGAAGAGGAGCTCTCCAAGTCTACACTGGGGTCAGCTCCTTTCCAGAAGGGGTTGAAATGGCCACGGTTCCCCTGGAAGGAGGGAAAGGGACACGGCCCCTCCGACGTCTGACTGCAGGCCTGTGGGCTGATCCCTGCGCCCGGGGAACTCTGGAGGTGCTCGTTCTTTTCCTGTGTCTTGTGGGCAAAGTTGAACGGAGACGTGGTACTGGGGACACTGCTCACGGGAGTGCAAAAGGGAGTGTTACAGGGCACGCAGGATCTTCCATTGGGACTCAATGGAAGGAAACCATTGAAGCTCCAGGAGGTATCTCTCACGGACGGGAGCTCCAGTTTGAGGCCATTAGGCCGGGGCACAGACCGCTTGTTAGGTTGTCCTGGCGACGGAAGCGACTTTTGAGGCGAGGAAATGGGTGTGCTGTCATCTTCAAAGGTCACCCAGTTTGAGTTGTTGGTGGAACACATCACTGGGGTTACTTAGGTAGCCAGATGTGAATGACACTTCCTTCCTAGAAGGCTCGACCCGGTTTTACTGGACCTCCTGTAAGACAACAGACCAGGAAAAAAACATCATAGTTAATATTGTTGTTAAGAAGTAACAAAAGCTCACTCTCATAAAATAGTATATAAATAGATGTAAATGAAAAACTGTAACTTTCAGGAGTGGATGAACTTCCCCACTAATTAACTTTCTGAAGAGCACTTCAGAAAGCAACACATCTTCCGGGGTTGAAGTCAGCAGATGTTAAACGACAAAAATGAAAACAGCTAATCTCTCTTAAACAGCAGCAGCGGCATCTCAAATGTTGTACTTCCTAATTAAATATCCCTCATACCGAATATAAACACAGGGAACACATGGCGTCCACTCTCCAATGGCATGAGGCTTGTGTTTGTCCTCCCGTCTCATCAAGTCAACTGTGAGAATTAGGTTAGGGGCCTCCTGGGACACGACAGTTAGTTCGCCTACATCCACAGCTATAGCAGCATCATAATTGCCATACTGCAGGGTAGAATAATTGGATTTCATACGGAAAATATATAGTTTGTGTAGCTTTATATAAACTATATACTCATTTGTTACTCTTCATTGTCACCACCGGGCCAAACATAATAATCTGCCTTTTGACCAACTTCCAACACCTCTCATTAGGACACCAGGGAGCAGACACAGAGCCACATCTCCCCGGGTAATATGAATATGAAGGAAAGAAATAATTGAAGACAGACAACCACAATTACAGCCTTGCTCCACGATCACAGGCATTACTCGCATGGGGAAGACAACCAGTGTGCCCCCTCTTTAAAAATAAACTGTGGAACCAACAGAGCCCTTATTCAAGATAACGGGCTGACAGAACCTTCGCTTCATGCTTCAGCTCGACTCATTCAGATCTGTACACCGGCGCGCATTCTGTCTTATGGTAGGAGTTAAGGCTGTCTTAAACAGTAAAAATGAAGAAGGACAGAGCGAGGTACCCACCAGGGAACGCACCGCTATCTCAGTTCTGAAGAGCACAGCCTCAACGTCAAATCCAGAACACTTTTAAGTTGCGTATTTAGCAAGCAAGTTTTCCCTCTGCTGAGGACAGGGAAGGAATTCCACACATTCCTTGGGGACAAGCTGCTTTTCACACAGGAAATACCAGCCTGGACTCTGTTTTATGAGAACTGAAAGCAAACATGTTGTTTTTATCAAGGCTCATTAACATATCTCATCTTCGGGAGATCTTTAATACACTGATGCCTTTCATGTCAATAGGCTACGAGCTCACACCCAAGGACCGACTAAATAAGAGACTATCCCAGGCCTCTGTACAGGTGGGCAATGTTTTAGTAAAAAGGGCCAATAACAAGGGCAAACTAAATGAAAGCATATAAGCATGTCAGCCGACAGAGAGCTCATGTTTCCTTATACTGCACGAAGATTAACAGGACGACATTTAATTCATTAATTCATAAACAGGACATGGATCATGCATCACCCTTCCAGAGAAAAGTCACTAAACCACCCACTTTAGATTGATGAAGAGCAACATCCTATCATTCTACTGCCAAATGCATTCCATTGCATGATTCGCGTGTTGCACCCTTGGGGCTGTTGATGTACAGTGACCATCATGTAGTATGTATCCAGTATGCATGTACATGTACACAGTATGTATGTACATGTACAACCAGGCTGCTGCTCCAAGTAGGTTGGATCAGGCCCGGTAGAGTTAGTTTTCCGCAGGCCCCCCCACACACACGTCTGGTGCGGTCCGAGCCGCCCATTGTTGTGAAGCGAAAACTTTACCGAGCGCGCGTCTGTTGCGTGTGTTGCGTGCGGCGCGGCGGTCGTGTTCTCCGCCGCGGACCCTCACCACCCAACCCGTGTTGTAGACTCAACGCCCCGTCCGATCCGGAGTCTGTGAGACGCACCAGTAAGACGTACTGGTGCCAGCGGGCCTCAGCGGTGAGCGGCGGAATACTCACACAAGAGAGACTTTCGCAGGCCAGCAAATGTCAGGGCATCATCGGGGCCTCCCCCCCCACGTTCTGTTCACTGGCCACGTCCGATCCCTGGTGTCGGCGGCCGACGCTCGTCAAAATGGCAGAGCGCAGAGGCTTGGTCGTCGTAAGAACGCAGCAGCATAGCGTCCCTCCTCCGGCACCCAGTGTTGTAACGGGACGGCCCCGTCAAGGGATGGACCGGGGAGGAGGACGCCCCCCGCTCCCCGAGCCCAACCTCGCCGTGCGCTCCCCCTGACCCCTTAAAGAGGCAGGGCGCTCTGGGAAGGGCGACTTTAGGCGTCATTTCTGTAAAGTACGGTATTGTTTTAGCACCAGTGACAACATTCAGAGTGTGGGCTCACTGCCTCCATAAATCTCAGTGTGGACCATTCCGGGGGTTGTATGAAATGCAGAGCAGTCGCCTGTATTGACGTCATTAGACTCTCTGTAGCGGTTCATCGTTTATTATCATTTATGGAATGCTGATCATCTCAACCAGGTCCTTCTCAACTACTCTGAGATTACAAAGCTTTTAAACCACGACTAAACGTTCAGACCGCAGTGCACGAGGGGCGTTAGACAAAGATAGTCCTTCAATGGCTGATATTTGAAGGGCCATGCCAAGCCCACAGCCTATCCAGAGCCACATTTTGTTGTGATATAGGCCGTCGTTACAATGACGCACTATGGACAACTATTTCCTGAAGTTAGTTATTTCACTTCAACAACAACCTGCCTCAAGCTGCCTCAACAACAACAAGAACAACAACAAGAACAACAACAAGAACAAGAAAGCGGTGCAATGGATTTCATGATTTAAAATGTGTTTATATTCAAAATGACCCTTTTATATCCATTCACGGTGGCACATGATGTTATACACAAGTGTTAAGTGCACATTCATCCACCCTTTGGTGAGAGAAACGGACAACGGGGCTAGTTCACAGCAACTGACGTTTAAGTATGAGACCAACGTGTGTTCGGTGTTTAGCAACCGACTGGAAAACTTCCACCGTTTGTGTCAAAGGTTCCAATGTTAACAGGGGTATTATATGTACGATTACGTGTGTATTATCTCCACTGGTCATCTGCTCTCCTAGGAGGCTCACAATTAGGCAAACACGTTCTGCCAAAGAAATTACATTTGCACATGTCCAGCTACACAATACA
>OMOU01065206.1:0-13703 GCA_900312585.1 Malacocephalus occidentalis | reverse complement strand
AACAGGATATATATATATATATATATATATATATATTTATAGATTATGAAGACTACAAAATATAACTGATGAGTAAACAGGATCATTTGTGTCTCTAGACTGTATAAACTGCTTTGCTTTGCCTTAATAATCAATGTATTGCTCTTCAAGTAATTTAAACCTATTTAAAACCTATTTAAACCCTGCTAATGTTAACTATTTTAAGTCATCTTCATTTACGATCATAACTAATGTTGATCTCCATTCTCTCTAATTCTCTCGCTCTTTAATCTCACCATCAATCACCAGCGTCATTTGGGTAAGAATTAAATTACTTTAAAATTACACACACACACACACACACTCACATGCAGACACATAGGCGCAAATACAGACACTAATGCAGACACACACATGCAGACACGCACACACACATCTGTATACGCACACATGCAGACACACACAGACATGCAGCCATCTAAGTACACACACAAGCATGCATGGACACTGACATATACAGGCAGTCCTGGGAGGAGGAGGCGGAGGTGGTGGTGGAGCGGGAAGATGAGGAGGAGGAGGCGTCTCCTTGGTAGCGTCATTGTTTAACTGTGGCTTCACAAACGGAGGCGCCGCTCTGCCAGCCTCTTCATATAATCTGCCCGCTGCCACAAAACACAGGACAGCAGCAGCACCGCTCCATCTGCGCAGGAACACCACCTTCCCTCTCTACGCTTCTACCGTCTCCTCAGGTACACCACCTTCTCTCTGCCTCCCTTCCTCTACACTTTGTGATCATCTGTATTTTTGTTTTGTTTTGATACAAACTTCACTTGGAGGCACATGGAAGTTTAAAATGTGATTGTGATTTTGTTGTTGGCGATGTCTAACTATGTTGTAATAACGCTGTGACTGCTGGGTGGTTCGGGGCAGGAGGACGGTCTAGTGGTCAGGATGAGAGGTCGTGGGTTCGATCCCCAACGTCTGTAGTCTACCTGAACTTCTGTATGATTTTAGCCCAATGAGGGAAGAACAATTCCAAGAAAACAGAAAGAAAATATAGCGTTATTATTGCATCTAGAAGTAACCTAACACTGAATCCCTCCCTCCACCCTACGGAAACTAACCTACACACTGATCATCCTGGCAGAATATACAATATTGCTTACGATGCTACATGTCAATGGTAATATTATTTCAAACGGAAAGGTTTGTGTTCTGGTGTGGATGGAGGGCCATTTCCCATTCTTTTGGGGGCCCTATGCTAAATGTTGGGGGGCGGGGGGCACCAATCTGGTGTTCTTTAAGAGGAATGGAGTTTTCAAATCAAAATGAAACATGTCGACTACAGCAATTTCACCACAATGATCTAAACCTGCAGAACACGATATTTAGATTAAGAAACGCCTGAAAATGTACAGGATTGATTCGGATTAAACAGGATTAATCTGCATTATAACATCTCCCAAATGTGCATCAAATAAATGGTTGCTGCATTTTCCTGAAAATGTTTATTTAAAATGAACCAATTTGTTAAGGAGTCAAGGAAGGGGGGGGAAGGGATATTTTTAAGCTATAGTACATGAGACTAAAGTGGGATTAACTGATGGTTAATCTGGTTATTTATCTGGTGAATGGGCAGTCAGAGTGCTTGCGATGCGCATAGACAGTATACATTATGAATGTTGTGGCCTCTCTGCAGGTGCCGAGTCGGTCCAATCCTTGTGGAACCTGAGCATCGCCTCATGGTTCAGTCCTCTGGAACGATGCCTTGGACCAGACCACAGGTGGAGACCCACGCCGGAGGCACGGAGAGCGCGGACCAGTACACGGGCGATGACCACCACTACGAGGGCTCCCTGTTCCCCGCCTCCACCCTCATCCCCGTCACCGTCATCTGCATCCTCATCTTCGTTGTGGGCGTGGCCGGGAACACCATGACCATCCTCATAATCCAACGCTTCAAGGACATGAAGACCACCACCAACCTGTACCTATCCAGCATGGCCGTGTCTGACCTGCTCATCTTCCTCTGCCTACCCTTCGACCTCTACCGCCTGTGGAAGTATGTTCCCTGGCTGTTCGGTGAGACCGTGTGCCGGCTGTACCACTACATCAACGAGGGCTGCACCTACGCCACCATCCTGCACATCACGGCGCTGAGCGTGGAGCGCTACGTCGCCATCAGCTTCCCGCTACGTGCCAAGGCGCTGGTGACGCGCCGCCGTGCCCAGTATGTCATCCTGGCGCTGTGGGGGTTTGCGCTGGTCTCGGCGGCGCCCACGCTGCTGCTGGTGGGTGTGGAGTACGACAACGCCACCCACCCGGACCTCAGCACCGGCCAGTGCAAGCACACGGACTGGGCCATCGTGTCAGGCCAGCTGCACATCATGTTGTGGGTGTCCACCACCTACTTCTTCTGCCCCATGCTGTGCCTGCTCTTCCTGTACGGCTCCATTGGCTGCAAGCTGTGGAAGAGCCACATGGAGTTGCAGGGCCCCTGCGCCTTGGCCCGCCAGAGGGTCCACCGCCACACCGTCAAGATCCTCAGTGAGTGGAGAGCGCTGTGGTCCCTCGTTGTCTTATTGAACACACAGTCTGTTGAGTTCAGATTTTAAGTGGTCATCTCAAAGATCTTCCGTTGCATTCTCTTTGGTGACACCTATGGCTGAAAAGCGGTAATTGCATCCAAACAGTGTGGCGTGAGTGACGTCGGTCCGCAGGCAGTTGTTTCATGGCAGATACTCAGTTCACTCTAGCAGAGGCCGAGAAAAACAATACGTCACTTGCGCTTATGCTCTCTGGCGGCCGTCAGTGGATCATAGGCTCGGTCACCATTGTGCTAACTCGTTCAGCGATAGTGATTTTACACACATTTATTTACAGGAAACTCTTAGAGCCTCATTTATAAGCACCTAATTGATGCTCCGGTGTTATGTGGAGGTCATAACGCTGGACACGCAGACTCACTCTCACTAATACAACACCGTAATTTAGAGAAAACAGGTGCATAGTCCCAAGCTCACACAAGAACCCTGGACGTGTTGTGTAATTCTGGGTGCCATGGCAGTCAAGTCGTCCCTTATAACACAGTATCCAGCTTCAGGCAGTGGGTGGAGATGTGTTCACATTGCGACTGCATGACGCTTCCGTCGTCGTGCCCCTCTGTGGTCTAACGTGACGGAGAGCTGGCAGGCTTGTTTTGAAGTCGATGAGCGTGTCCGTCCTGATGGATGATGACGTCCTCCACCAGCTGCAGCACAAACAGATTGTCTCCGCTGGGCCAAGCAGGAGCCACCGTTTAAAAGGCCATAACCACAGTCATCTGTCTCGTCCAAATATGTCATGTCGGCACGCCCCGATTAATGCTGTCCATTAGGGAGCCGACAGAGTCCCTGACGCAGGGGCCCGCTGCCTTTTGTCTTCCCATTTGTCGGGTCCCTAATTGGATTGTCATTGAGAGGGGGGGCCATCAAAAATCTGAACTAATAGATGTGTGTGTGTGTGTGCCGCCCCTGTTTTGTATTGGGTCTTACCATCATCCGTCTGGGGGGGCGCACGGTGGGGGGCCGTCTTTAATCACAAGCGTTTCTGTCATCCAGAATCCACCTCATGGTTTCCAGTTAGTGAGGAACATTTAGATTCATTTATTAATTATTCATTAGATTTTTATCGAGTTCTGGGCTAAAGGTCTCGAATATTTCCGTAAAATTCCTTAAAATATTCTGCAGGGAAATGTTTCACTTAAAATCATGTAATAGTGGACTTTCCTCAAAAATGTTCTTTGTTCAAGAAAAAGTTTGTATTTCAATAATATGTTTCGATTTGGCGGATGGATATTGGTCATAATTGCAACATTTATATTTAAATTGAAGTTTACGTTTATTTTCTTCTTAAGTTGTGTATTTAAGCTTCCTCAAATCTCTGGAAATGTTAGTAAACAATGTAAAAAATGTGGATAGAAATGTTCCAGTTTGAAACATTTGATTACAAAAATGTGAAACTCACGTAATTCCCCCCTCCCTCCTGCGCCCTCTAGTGGTGGTGGTGCTGGCCTTCATCATCTGTTGGCTGCCCTACCACATTGGCAGGAACCTGTTCGCCCAGGTGGACGACTACCACGCCGCCAAGCTGAGCCAGGATTTCAACGTGGCGTCCATGGTGCTGTGCTACCTCAGCGCCTCCATCAACCCCGTGCTCTACAACCTCATGTCGCGCAAATACCGTGCCGCAGCCCACCGCCTCTTCCTACTGCACCGCCGGCGCCACCCGCCGCACCACCAGGAGCTCAGCGGCCGGCCGCAGCTGTGCACCATCGACGACATCAGCACCCTCCAAGAGAAGCTGACCGACGTCTGACCAGAAGAAGAGATTGTGGTTTGGGGCGGGGGAGGGGGTTCTGGAATTGTCGTCCAAATAATCATCCGAATTTCTGTCCGATTGAAGGGATGCTGGTTCCGTCTGCAGCTACAATGTCATCATTTTACATTTAATTTATTTTTTAAAAGATACCACTATTTATTTTGTTGAAGGACTCCTATTATACCACCAGGCGTGTACTTCTAAGTGGACACTCCCACTTGTGATGTCACGCGGGGCCATTCCGACCTGTTTTTGAAACCGCTCGGAAGGGCTAATCACGCTCATGCCTGGTGGTATAATAAGAGTCCTTTAAAATAGTCCTTGTGGTTAGCGATAGCTAACCTATAATTCACTGAGCTTCGCCATCGCAAGTTTGAAAAGCGGGAGTATACATCCTTTTGTACGAGCAAAATAGCAAAAATTAAAAAACGTAATGCAATAAACAATTGTAAAACATACTTGACTCAGACTTTACGACTTCCGCTTTGTCACCATGATGACGCAGGGTGGTGTTTGAAGATTTGTTGGGCTCCATAGCTCGCAGTCTAGCTAAACCTTAAGCCTCGTGGGAGACTGTATTTACATATGAAAGATTAACATTTGATTATTTACTCTTCGTTTTAGACTAAGAAATCGCTTCTGTGCATTTCGAGGAAACATATCGACTTGATGAGGCTGAGAAGTGTTTCTAATGTGTCTGTGGTACCAAATAGGCCCACTTCACGCTTAATAGCTAATACAAAGAGGGGCATCTTTCACAAATGAAAGACGCTTTTGTTGAAATTGCCTGATTACTTTTTCTGTGGAGCCCTCGTTTTATTCTGGTGTTCAATTAGCGGTGCGGTTATCAATTGTTGTTGTTATCAAGTCTTTGGTTCTCATTGGTCTTGAGGGATATGAGAGAAAGTCTATTATCTTTTTATTTATGTTGCCTCAGCAAGAGCACTCTAGCAGTTGATTTACAGCTGTGTGTGTGTGTGTGTGTGTGTATAAGTATATGAGAGAGAGTGTCTGTATACACTCATATCAGTGTGTATTGCATATTGCATCCGTGTATGTGTGCGTTTCTGTCTTAGTATGTGCACAAGGGTGGGTCTGTGTGTGTGTGTGTGCACGCACATATGTACTTGTTTTGTGTGTCTGTCTGCGCACGTTTCACCTTTCATTGTCTATATTTCTGTATGAGTGTGTGTGCATGTATTTTTCTGTTCTGTATACAAGTGTGTGCACGTGTCCAAATGAGTGTCTGTGTCTTTCTCTGAGTGTGTCATCTGTATGTTTCTCCATACGTGTGTGTGCACCCCCATCTCTCCAGATAACTCCCATTAGATACAGCAGATGAATATATGAACATGGGTCTAAGCTCTGTGTGTGTGTGTGTGTCTGACCGCAGGGCCACCTGAGCCCTGCTGGTGTGTGTACGTGCTCGCCCCCGGATCTAATCGCCCCTAATATTACATTACCTGCCCTGATCCCGGCGCACTGCCTCCCCATCACCATATATTCAAAGTAATGGCGGCGCTAAGCGCATCTCAGCGAGACCAGGAGAGATTGCCGGTGCCAAGGGGCGCGTTATTACATCCTCTCCCGGGTGATGTTTCCAGGTCCAAGGGGGCTGTAGGTGGGATTCAAGAGCTGTGATCTACAGTATCATTTGTGAGCGACATTGGCCGACACCCGTCCGGTCAGCTGACCGCGACGGGAGGATACGTGGCCGGAGTCGAATACGTACCACTTCTGTATGAGATTAATTGAATTAATCCCCAGTTAATTTCTGACCAATCAGGGCATCTCTTCCCTGATTGGTTCAGGGAATCCATCTGTCAATCACAGGTGTGTGAAGGCATCGCTTCTCAATGTCAGAGAAACGGGGTGCTTGGTTTTTTAGAATGCTTACATACGTATAACAATGTAGAATAGAAAATCTAAATACAAATCTAAGATGCAGATATTTAATTGTAAATGTTTAGAGCCCTGGTTGAAAGGAACAGGGTGTTGATGGGGCCCTCACGGGTCCTGGAGGTTGCCTCCAGATCTGTGGTGCATAGAAGCAAACCGCTGCTGCTGGGTTCCCCCCTCTGGGAACAGTGGACTACACATATTTAGAACTCGGTTCTCTGGCCAACAGGAGGCCAGTGGTCTGAGCTCGACTGGAGTCATGTGCTCTGCTTACTTGGTCTTCATTCAACACTAGCAGCAGCATTGTGGGTGAGTTGCACCACCAATGACTATTCATTCACATTATAATAAAATGACCTCACTCTCTATTAAATTACATAAATTGAATCAAGCTATTACATCAATGTTGTAATGATAGCCTCATCGTCTCGGACTCGAATCAGACTCATATTTTTTGCGGGCTCAACTTCATCTTCAATCAGACCCGATTCGCCGCGGTGACCGGATCTGGACCACATGTGTCACCTGCCGTTGTCCTCGCAGATGCCGGTACGCCGTTGTCATGGAGACAGGGACACGGGCATGACGCCGCGGGCGTCTCCTGTCGAGACGTACAAACCAGTCGCCTGTAACGCAAACACTATTGATGAACCTGGTTTGCTTCTTGTGGGAAATGTACTGTATGTACAACTGTGGTAATGTGTCTTACTGTTTATTGCTGTATATTATCTATTAGCGGCGTATGGGGGCTACTAAATGCTGAATTAAATGGGGGAAGCCTGTTGGCCTATTTCGATGGGGTGGCCCAGTGGGGCAGATGAACAGGATAACTGATGTTACCCCCCCAGCCCCCCTGTAGATACGCCCCTACAACCTACTCGCTATGTTTTCTCCTCGTGTTTCTTTGTATCCATCTTTATTAAGGAATGGTGAATTCCAGATGAATGTGTGCAGTTAAGCCACTGGCAACAACATTTAGACCACTATTTGTTGCTATGTTATGCAAGCGTGCATTAATGTCTCGCTTCAGGCATCGCGTTAAATCAACGTGAGGGATTATTGGTCAGATTGTTATTTCAACCAGAAGGGGGCGCCAGCGTGTCACGTTGAGACTGCGTATTACAACTGAAATACGCATAACTGAAAATAATGTTTATTATTTGTACATTTTACTCGTGGATGTATATAATACACTTCTTTAATTGTTTCTATTGTATTCTATTGACCACTTTAGTGGACGTTTTGCAGAGTGATACGTGCTTCTTATATTGTTATATTGTACAATTCTAAAATATGAAAATGGCTTTTGGAGTTTTGCTTTTACTTTGTAATTATTATTTAATTATTATTTACTTGACAGATAATAAACTATACATCATGTATTTTTGGCTTTAATGATTGGTTTGTAAATGGTAAAGGGTTTACTCAATCAATTGGAGCTGGAATTAAATGAGGCAACGCAGCAATCATTCGTTATTATTATCGCTGTTATTAATCCGAGGTTTAATTAATCAATTAACCAATTACGGCGCTCCGGGGAGTCACGTGGGAACTTCCTCCGCGATGGAAACTCCGTCGCGCGTCCCCGCGGCCCTAACCCTGGCAGCGGCGGCGCGCCTCTCCACTCCTCCAAGAAGTTCGGCTCCGGACGCGCAAACACACACCAGCAGCAGCAGACTTGTAAGACTGCACAGCAGCAGCAACAGACCCAAGAGGTGCGTTTACTCTCAAGCAGCAGAACCCGAACCACTTGGTCTCCGCCAGCAGGATGGAGGTATGTAGCCTTGTTGTTGTTGTTATTGTTGTTGTTGTTTCTTAAAACTCTTTCTTAAAGCTCCTCGAAGTGCTGCTGTTTTTGCGCTTGCATTCAGTGCAATGCAACCTGTTCTTGGCCCGCATGGCCATGTGTGAACACGCAGTGGAGGTCCTGCTGGTGACGCCAGGCCAGCGGACACGCACACTGCCGGTGTCCCTGTTGTCGTGCAGAGACCAGCTGTGGATACTTATAACAAGAGGTGACGGGGCCTCTGTCAGCCAAACAAACAACTCCATAATAACCATCAATCAAACCCCTTACAGATTGTTTAATTATGCACTTGATTCGTTTCAAGGAAGGGTGAAGGGATGTTGCTGTTTAATTTCCACTTAACGTAATAATGATTTTATTTACTGTATTGCATTTCTCTACGTATGCCCACTAGACACTTTACATGATATAAACAGGAGTCACATCCAAAAATATAATTATTTACATGAATTCAAATTAAGGGACAGAAAAAGGGATGTTGTTTATCAATTGTATAAGGCCTCGACAGTTTAAACCCAATATTCGGATTCAAGTGTGTTTTGTTGTTGTTGCATGACTGGTGTTAGAGCTGCACAACACAGGACATGACTGGGCTTAGAGCTGCAGAACACACAACATGACTGGGGTTAGAGCTGCAGAACACAGGACATGGCTGGGCTTAGAGCTGCAGAACACAGGACATGGCTGGGCTTAGAGCTGCAGAACACAGGACATGGCTGGGCTTAGAGCTGCACAACAACTCTCTACCCTCTAACTTTCAAAGTCTCCAGCTTCTCGCGTCACGAGGGGAGAGGAGGGGGCGGAATGGCACATTTTCCGTGACTTTATTTTGAAGTGTGCCAAGACGTGTATTATGAGGTTATAAGCTAAGCAGTGGAGGGTCCTTATAACACACACACACACTCACACACACAGGCCTGTCCTAGAGTCGAGCCCCAGCTGGAGACTATTTGAGGACATAAACAAGTGTTTATGTCTGTGGGTTAATAAAGATTACAAAATGTTTAATAAGCACCCAGCACCACACACAACAAGGAAGTGAGTTTCTTAAAGACGTTTTGCTCTGAGTTTTCATCCACTTCAGTCGAGTGCACGCATGCGTGTGTGTGTGTGAGCGAGAGAAAGAGAGCGAGGGTACGGTAGAGGGTGTGTCCATTGTAAAACACATTTCCATAAAACCGCTCTATTACAGCATCGTGAACGAGAGGGTTGTGTTGCATATGTCTGTGAGCCATATGGCATACGCATTGATTATGTAACACATGGCTAGGAAACTCTGACCCGCTGCGTAGTAATGAAGACCTGTTGTTTTTCTCCACTCTCCGTACTGCTGTCCGCATCCGTAGTGGAGTACAACCTGGTGGGGGTCGGGCCTCGCTAGCGGGGTGCAAACGCTCCACAAATGCAACAAACATCTTGTGTTGGAAGTACACTGACTGTTCTGGAGCCGATCTGGAGGGTACGTGATGTCATACTTAGTCATTTATACTAAGTACTTGGTGGTTAGGGTCTTAGGACTCCCAGCCGAAAGGTTCTGGGTTTGAAACCCGATGTCCGTAGTCGAACCTGTAGGCTTCCCAGAGCGCGATGCCCTCTCACCCAGAGGTTCCCAGATGTTTTGGCCCCTGACCTCATTATTTCTAACTCTGAAAATGTGTGTGACCCCAACTTTTGTGCTTCTGCTTCCACATAAATAATGAAATGATTTATGTGGAAGCAGTCCCGTTGAAGGTAATCACATTGCTCTGTTACACATGCAGGGATTAGTAGTAGTTTGCTTGTGGCTATGAATCATTAGTCAGTTCGTATATACAGAATGTCTATTAGACCTCTTAGAAAAAATAATTTGCTAAAATCTATCATCAGTTATCTTGAGCTTATGTCAGCAATCTCCTGCGACCCCTTAAGCATATCAGGGGACCCAAGTGGGGTCGCGACCCCAAAGTTAGGAGCCCTTGCCCTAACCCCTTTCTGCTCCTTGATGATCTGACGATCTCAAACAATTCCCTGCAAGTCCCTTTGGGCCAAAGCATCTGCTTGCGTGACATAACAGCGAACTGGTGTTGGGTTGGTTTGGGCGGCTGGTTTTATCTCCTGCACGCCAGCCACACACTGTCCTGTTGGCTGGGACGAAAGGGGTGCCTGGCCCCCCCCCCGCTGGTTCCCGTCAGCGAGCACGGATAGCGCGTCACGTGGGGAGATAGGGTGTGAGTGCGAGACGGAGATAGACAGAGTGGGCTCGTAAGTCGAGCACTCCTATCGCACACCGCGACACTGTCTCTTGTTTTAGCTGAAGAGTAGAGTGCAGAACACATTTTAATCCTCAAGCCATATTGTTTTAGCTCCAAAGTAAGACTTTGTGCTGAAGAAGACTAAGAATTTAGCGGAAAAAAGGTGTTCCTATATTTTTTTCCTATATTTCCTAGATATTTTTTCCAGTTTCTGTGTTTGGATCCTGCGTTTTAGAACTACAACGGGTCTGTCTGGTTGCTATATAGTTCATGTCAGCTGGTTGCTATGGTGGTTGTTAGCAGGTCACATTAAAACAGCTCTGATGCCTAAAACACATTCTCACTGAAACTCACCTTTGACCTTTGCCACCCACTGGTCCCCTGTAGCTCCCAGTCCGATCAATAAGTTGATCAAAGAGTGATAGGTTATACTTTAAGTATACTTTCAACCACGACATTTTCATATCTCAAATGCTAAAAATGTATGTTGACTGATATGTAGTTAAATTCCATAAAACATTGTCAAAGTACTCCAAATGTCTCATTGAGATTGCCAGGGGCAGCTCTAGGAAAGACAATTGCTTGCTTCAAGCGCCATGGTAGACAGACCACTTTAAATGCTTTTACCTGATAAGGACAACTTTAACCTAGGTGGACACTCCTGCTTACCGACACAATTACATTTTTAGTCACATGACAATTTTGGAACGCTTGTAATGGCTAATCACACTCACACATGGTGGCAAAATAGGGGCTCTTTAATCCATAAATAATTCCCCTAAAAAAGTTTCATTCATCATTTCTAATGATGTATTTATCCATGTAATGATTCAAATGTAGTTAAAAGCCTTCAAAAAAGGTGTGGTCGGAACATTCCAGTCTTTTACATTTTCGTTTGTTTGATTTTATTATTTTATTTCATGACTCCAAACATGAATCGTAGCCGAGACAAAAATGATCCGTTCATCCGTTTCATTGGATCCCAAAGAAAGCACTCCACCCACCAAACACACACACACACACACACACACAGACACACACACACACACCAAGTAAACACACACGCTCAGACCCAGTGCCAGGGAAGCCAGTGGAAAAGTGTGATTTTCAGATGAACTTCAATCCAAAACATCACATCATGGTTTCCTGAAGAGGCCGTGCGAGGGTGTCCAACAAGTGCAGCATAGAGCCTAGCACCTGTAGCTTAGCCTCGTAGCTTAGCCCCAGAGCCTAACCTCAGGGCGTACCCCCAGAGTCTAACCCTCGGGGTCTACCCTCAGAGCACCTGGAGCTCCTGGCTTAGTGACTTCACCCCCGGAGTGCTGGTGGGCTAGCTCAATTAACTGGAAGGCCACACATTCAGAGCTATATTCTCAGAGACTAGCAATAACTTTTTAATTCATTAATTAATGTATTCATTTATTTAATTAATTAATTCAATTCATAAAAAGTGTGTTTTTTGCTTTGCATGGATTTTTTAAAATAGAAATATGAAATGTAGTATGTAGTACTTTTTTATTTATTTATTTATTTATTCATACATTGTATGTCTACAATTTTTAGCAAACCTATATTACTGCAGGGCTAGCAGGGCTAACCGTAGCACTAATGCACAACAGCATGTGCACTATTGGACCATCACACGCTGAGCGCGGTCAGCTAGTGTCAGCTAACACTACAGAGCACACACTAGCAGCTCCCTGCATCGCAGGCGGAGCTGTAACCGGCGGTCACGGTCTGGTCATTCCTCAAAGACGTGTCAGACCGCGGCTGTGAGCTCAGCCACACTTTCAGCGGCTCTGTGATAGATGACACAGCCTGGCCACGCCTCCTCCTCCGGCCGCAGGTTCGAGTCCCAGTGCTGTCACGTTCCCAAGCGTTGATATGAGGACAGGACTGACTTGAAACAGCTTAAAACCACTAAATACACAAGTCTTGTGTAAATACAAGCCGCCTCGTGTCAGCACTGAACCCCTAAACACTACCATGCCTGTTACAGCACCCGAGTATTCGATTAAATATTTTCCCTCCTTATTGCTATAGTTTTATTATTGTGCGTAAAAACTAAATCAACATTAGCATTGTATTGCATTCCTGCGTGTGTTATTTCCCCGGGAACCACACACAGTAGCATACATTTAGCCTGTGGGAGGTAGAAAAGAAAGATGTAAACAAGGAGCTGTGTACATCTGTGTACATCTGTATACATCTGGACACAGCTTCTATTCATAGAGAAGTATCGAGTTCTTATATTCACACATCCATTTAGTAAATGTAAACACCTTTATCCGAATTGGACAGGCTGGGAACAACAGGAACATACAAAAGAACATCTGTTGATTAAATGTTAGTTAATGCGTATTACTGCATTAACTAATGCAAAGTCATGGTTCATTAATGTACCTTATTGTAAAGTTGTAAATGATTGTTAAATATATCAAGTGCTTGTGAGTTGCGGCTACAACAGCAGTGTAACTGTTCCTAGATCTGATTGAGTTTTATGGTCACTGTAATAACGGTGAAGAATCTCACACAACATTGATATGTTTTTGACTATTACGTCACATTTACTATTTAGCAGTCACTTCAAAGTGACGTACAGTGAAGGACTCAGACTCTGAGTCTTTAAGGAGCAGGTAGGCGACACCTTGCTCAAAAGGTCTAGGGGTTATGCTAGATTATCATTATCATAATGATATTGATTTTTCATCATTTGTATTTACTGTACTAATTATAGTACAGTAAATACAAGTAAGTATAGCACAGTATGTGTATGTACTGCATGCATTGTTGTATGTTCTTAGATAACTCAGAATGGCACTTCTGCTCTTATTCCATCTATTATGCAGGCTATCTAGCAATTATGAAGCTCATTTTATTAGCCTTGCAATTGTGAACGCTTGAACTCCATTGCCGTCTCTCTTTCTACAAATGTACTTATTGTCTCTTTGGTAAAAGCGTCTGCCAATTGCCCTAAATGTAAATGTATTGCATAGGCCTATATATGTGTGGAATATATACTATACATGCACAGAGTGTATGTATAGTATATGTGTATGTGTAGTATATGTGTATGTACTGTATGTATTGTACATGTATGTGCAGGGTGTGTATAGTATGTCCACTGTAGCATGTGCACCTCACATGTTTACATAGGAGACATCTAGCTTGACTCAGACAGGCCCAGATGTTCTCCCCCGGAGAACAACTGCAGATATCCCTTCCTGGTTGGCTGTGTGTGTGTGTGTGTGTGTGTGTGTGTGTGTGTGTGGGTCTGAGAGAGCTAGCTTGGTTGTCTCTCTCTCTCTGTAGCTCCGGGCGTAGAGCTGGGAGGGAGTGGAGACACTCAGGAGGTCTGTCCGTCTGTCTGTCCGTCTGTGTGTGTGTGTCTCCATCTCCAGGCCGGTTCCCAGGCCTGGGACCCCAGA